>JADBJO010014730.1:30000-46462 GCA_016801955.1 Conus betulinus
GTGTGTGTGTGTGTGTGTGAGTACATGCGTGCATGTGTGCTTGTATGCGCATGCATGCACTTTTTGTATCATCACTCATAGCTTTTCTCATTCATATTTGTTACAATCACAGTTTCTGTCCTTTTCTTTTAAATTAAATGGTGGGGGGTGGGGGGGTGGGGGGGGGGGGGGGGGGGGGGGGCTGCCATTCAACATGACAAAATCAAAGCTTGCATGATTACATTTACCTCTGTTCTTGACAAGACCACCTAAGTGACTTGTGACTGCTGATGACAGCACGCATGAAACCATAGCAGTACAGAGAGCAGCGTGTGAACAAAAAAAAAAAAGAAAAAAAAGCCTGCATCTCTTGATGTCTCGGTTCCATTCTTTTTTTTTCTGTAGTTTCCACACTGAATCATTTCTGGATGATAGAATTTTTTTAATTAAGTCTGTATTTTTCGACTGACCCTCCAGAACTTCAGCCTGGCCGCTGAACAATTTCCATTGCACGTGAACTGAAAACATCATGTGACCGGCCAGGGATAAGCTGCTGCAGCAGTTCCGCCCACCCCCTCTCCCCACCTGTCACCACCCCACCTTCCCCGATGCTCTCCTTGTGATAAGCTCACAGTCCTTTCGCTGACTATAGTTTTCCAGTCTAGTTCATGATAGGGAATAACTGAACTGAGACTCTCGTACTGTTGTCTAATATCACATGATTTTGTGGGGGCCGGAATAGCTCAGTGGTAGAGTGCCGGACTCGTAATCCAAGGGTTGCGGGGTTTCGAATCGCCACCAGGCCATTTCGGTACAGGGGGATTTTTCCGTTGCAGTTAACATTGGTTCTGACTCCATTTCCCCTACAGTCCTTCCTTCGAATGAGACTATAAAAACCGAGGTTCCGCACATATAACATCTTGCACACACGTAAAAATCCCATCACCAACTTTCAGAAGAAAAGGCCAGTTTGGCTGTTGGTATGGATGTCACGTTACACATAGCATGCACCTTCCCTGAAAGTTGGAGTATGGCTGCCTTAATGGCAGGATAAAAAATGGTCATACACACAAAAACTCCACTTCCTATACAGGGGGGTGTCGGCAGGAGTATCAGCCTGCGCACGCTGAAGAAGAAGAACATAATTTTGTGAAAAGACGTCAAATGAAAGAACTACTACTACTACTTCTACTCTCATACCCAGCCACTGTGGTGCCAGTACTGCCCTCTTTTTCCCAGATACAAAAAAATTCTCTTCGTCAATCTAAATAACACTCTTAAAAGTCCAAGTCAAGAGTTATTATAACACAAATCGGTAAAATCCACAGACAGGTCTGATTTACTCTCTTCCTCTTGTTATTAAAGTCGAAAGTGGGATCTCACCCCTATTTCCCCTGTCTCCCCCACATCTGCCCTCCACTCGAAGGTGCTTACCTTCCTCTAAGGCGCACGGCTTCTTCAAAGTTTCCATTATCCATGGCCTTCTGAACATCTTTTGTCTGTAACAGGAACTGGTGACCTTAGTATCAAATTTATTCATAGGATTAATCACAGCCCACACACACATCACACACACACACACAATCACACACATTTACATCATGTTTACATACATATACACATGCGCATATGCACACATACACACACAGAGCACTTTTTCAGCCACACAGCACTTTTTCACACAACATACCCATGCACGCTTGCACTCGCTCATGCATGCAGAAACATACTACCACCCACCCACCCTCGCCACCACCACAAAAAAAAATAACTGGCTTGTCTCCTCTCTCTCTGAAATCTCATCAACAATTAAAAAAAAAAGAAAAAAACGAAACCTGCACAATATGCACCAAGTTTCACATTGTTCACACATACACACACACATACACACACACACACACACACACACACACACACACACACACACACACACGCACACAAAATCATGTCTGGTTTGTCTTACAGCTAAACAGGAGATTACAATGTGTAAAAAGAAAAAAAATAAGGAAAGAAAAGAAAAGAAGAGAAAGGGAGAAAACTGACCCTATTGACGCATTCCATCAGCGGTACCCGCACCGTCTGGTTCCCCTCCAACGACACCACGCAGGCTGGGGTGTCAGGGGTCGCGTCCATCAAGGCCAGCACCGCCTCCGCCCCCATCCTTGACCCCTGTCATCACATACCACGCAGCAGGCGTATAGCTCCCCCTTTGGGCTATGCAGCGCAGCAGCCAACGAGGAGGGAATACAGCTGAGTTTTACGTCCTCACAGCAAAAGCTTTTAGGGACAACTTTGTCGCTGCAGCAAGCTTGCAACATGGAGTTGTTTGTCTCAGCAAACTTGCATGCTGGCAGGTTTGGGTTGGAGGTGGTAACTGCAGCCGGGAGGAGGAACCCGGAGTAGATGGCATCCTCAGGCAGAAGCCTGAGTTCAGTTCTACTTTCGTAGACGGTTGGTGTTTTCATTCTTTTCTGGGAGGTCGTGTTATCAGCTAGGAAGGTACGTCCCTTCACAATTTATCCATGGTGTGTAACTGGGATACGGGAAAAGGATTAGAAAGGAAAGAGGTGGTAGGGAGAGGAGAGAGGGAAAGGAGGGGAGAGGGGGAAGAAAGAAGGGAGGGGGCAAAGGCGGTAGAGGATTGAGGGGTGAATCAGGTCTGTATGTACAGATATTTGTCAAATAGGAAACTTTCAACAGAGTGTTATGCTTCTCATGAATGTTAAGCAAGTAAATATTGTTCCCATACAGAACATTAAGCAAGTAGATATTGTTCCCATACAGAACAGTTTAAGACATACAACTCCAAACCAATGAAGACTGAAGTACCATCCGTTCCCCTGGAATATGTGTGTAAGTACATCTTCACTATCAGTGTCATTAGACTGTGGTTGCTATGATACAGCTGCTATCACTGCTACTACTGTTATAATTATTCATTATCATTGATCCTAGAATCACCAGGAAGAGGGAGAGTCCTATCGATTGTATGAGCGGATGCCGGTGAATATGTGTGTTGTATGCATGTTTGTGCTGTGTGCATACCTGTCAGTATGTAACAAGCTCTCCATATTTTTTGTGTAAACACTACACAGTTTGAATGAATGTGTGTGTGTGTGTGTGTGTGGTGTGTGTGTTCATTTGCATATGTATGTTAATGTGTGTGTGGTTAGTATGTGTGCATATGTGCATACATGTGTCTGCATATTTCCTTATAAACTACATATACCAGCATGAACAAAAACCGTGGTGCTAAAAGGTCAAGAGTATATGAGATGATGAAAAACAAAAAAAACCAAAACAAAAAAGCCAACCGCCTCGACCAACATTTTGTAATCTCTTTCCCTAAAAGAAAAAAAAAAAAAAAAGAATATTTTATTTCAAAGAAACAAAAAACCTCTGAAGTTGAAATCATTACAAAAAAACAAAAAAACAATCAAAAAAAAAAAAAAAAAAAAAAAAAAAAAAAAAAGACAGATAGACAAACAGAAAGTGGGCTTTCTACCCTCACCAATATCCTGTCGAAGGCAGAAGGGCTCACCTCCTCTCTGAACGTGGCCCAGCACAGTCACACGAGTATCGTACTTCAGCTCTGTGGTCAGCAACTGTTCACAAATTGCACAGTAATCCAGAACAAAACCATGAAATGCCTGAGTCAGTCTGTCACCACTTCAGCTCTGTGGTCAGCGTCATTCAGAACAAAACCATGAAATGCCTGAGTCAGTCTGTCACCGCTTCAGCTCTGTGGTCAGCAACTGTTCACAAATTGCACGGTAATCCAGAACAAAACCATGAAATGCCTGAGTCAGTCTGTCACCACTTCAGCTCTGTGGTCAGCAAACTGTTCACAAATTGCACGGTAATCCAGAACAAAACCATGAAATGCCTGAGTCAGTCTATCACTAAAAGGATGCTAAGAATAACCAAGTCTTCCTCACAAGCGATGACATGCAGATTTTGGACAACAACAAGTTTAACTGGCAGTACCAAGGAGTCAGTACAGTATAACACAAACTTCAAGGGACTAGAGGAAGTTGCCTGCGTGAACCAACAGTCACATACAGTTTTTTAAAGATGTGTGTCAGATTTGGAACAAATGAGCACGTGAACAGAAGTCGAAAAGGCTAGACAATCCCAGCAAGCATTACCTGACCCACTTTTCAACAGCTGTATCCATAATACCTCACACCCAGCTTAAAAAAGGCCGCTCATATGAAGTTCAAATCTTCCTCTTTACTTCCATATCATTCTTACTTCTTTTCTCACCCCCCCCCCCCCCCCCCCCCAACGAATCTTAATCAAATAAGTTTAAAAAAAAAAATTACAGACACGCCAATAGAAGACAGAGTGCAGAAACTTCAACTCCAAATGACACGCATCTGTAGAGCAGAAACATGCACACACAAAGCATTCATTATATAACTTAACAGCAATTTAAATGAAAACAAAAGAAGAGGATGAAGAAAAACGTCAATGAAAAAACACCTGATATATGCAACGTAAATGACTAACATTTAGGTCAGCTTACACTGCAAAACACACAACAGATCACTGGAACTAGAGATAAATCTTGCGTTTGAGTTGTATGGGTTTCTTTCATATACATAAACAAACAGGTACATGCGTCTCCCCCTCTGGAAGGGATTGTCAACACAGATAATGAGAGTTCAAACTACCAATAGCACTTGGATTCATAAACATTTTTCTGCTTGGGACATGATTCAAGGCGAAAGGCCTTTTTCTCCTTAGAAAAACTCTGGTGTTGCTTTTCTATATGTTAGCATCCAACTGGACAATTCACATGCAAAAAACGTAATTGTCAATGTGACAGTCGACACATACAAGATGGGCACATGTCATTCAACATCAAGTGGTTCTCTGCTAACTGGGAAATTATTTAAGGTTCTGTATTATTTCTTGGGTACATTTATCAAGACTGCAATTTTAAAGATAAGCTAGTTTTTCTGATCCCTTTATTTCATTCTTGTTTTTTGGGGGGGGGGGGGGGGGGGGGGGGCCAATAGCTCAGTTGGTTAGAGCGCCGGACTCATAATCCAAGGGTTGCGGGTTCGAATCTCCACCAGGCCGTTTCGGTACAGGGGGATTTTTTCCCTCAGAGTTAACATTGGTTCTAACTCCATTTCCCATACAGACCTTCGAATGAGACTATAAACCAAGGTTTCCGTGTGTGAACGCACGCATAACATCTTGCACACATGTAAAATCCCATCACCAACCTTCGGAAAAGAAGGCCAGTTTGGCCGTTGGTATGGATGACACATTACACATAACATGAAACTTCCCCGAAGATGGATTATGGCTGCCTTAATGGCGGGGGATAAAAAAACGGTCATACACACAAAACTCCTGCCTGTCTATACAGGCACTGTCTACAGGAGGAGTATTAGCCTGCATATGCAGAAAGAAAGAAAATTCTTGGGGTACATTTATCAAGACTGCAATTTTAAAGATAAGCTAGTTTGTCTGATCCCTTTGTTCCATTCTTACTTGGCTCCTTCACTATTCTCCAAAGTTCACCGTTGCTGTGAGTTTTGCCTTTGCAACCATCGTTGATCCCACCATGAAGGTGGCCACACTCCATTTTCAGGGATCATGTCCAAACATGACACCACCGCGCATTTGATTTGTTTGGGCTTCTTTGATACCATGGGCACATGACAGCCTACTATTCTCTGCAAGGCAGAAGAGGATCTGACACACATGCAAGAGTGGTTCATGTATCTGTTCACTCACGGCACCTTGATTTAAACTCTCATCCCAAGGGACTAGGAGGAGCCTGCAGTGCGTATGTATGTGGGAGGGAGGGAGGGGATGGGAGAGGGGCGGGCAAGTATGACGCATTTATATATGAGCATATGTGCATAAGCATATATGCACTGAAAATGTGTTCATAAAACATATGGATATAACTGTTGAAGTGTTGGAGAAGAAGAAAAGCATGTGGACGTGGACATGCTTGCATGCGTTTCATGCGAGAGTAATAAAAAAAAAAAAATGAGACATACAATTTTTGACACGCTCGGCGGTGATGGCAGTATTGTCCGGTCGATGGCACCCTCGGCCACAGAATGATGTTCAGGCGCTGCCCCCAGCTTACGTTCCTGGACAGGGCATGGCAATCTTTCACCTCTGGCATTTTTTCTTCTTCTGCTTATTCGTCCACCGACTCATATGACCTTTTTTCTTCTAGAAACTATAACCTAGCCACACACACACACAGACACCACACACACACACACCATATCCTTTCGAATGACATCCCCCACCCCTAACCATCACCACATCCCCCTCGCTGCCCTTGAATTCCACTTCACAATTTTCTCTCTCTCACACATCATACTAGCTTTTACAGTTACTGATCCGTGATATAACAGTACATAATCTCCTAAACTCCTCAAATGAGAGACAAAAGTACCCCTTCGGTAGAAAAGACCATGGCTTCTCAAAATTCACTTGTCAACAGTAGGCCAAACATCAAAGTGGTGAAGAAAAGCAACAACAAAGACATAATAAGGAAGAATATGTGCATCTCTGTCAACCATAGCTGACCAAGTGTGGCATCCTGGCAAAACAAACTGGAACCCCAAATTTATTTAAATAACCCAGAAAGATTTGAGAATGGGGACGTTTGATGATAAACATTTCAAAGACTTGGTTTTGCAAATCTGAAAAGAGACTAGCTTAGAAATAAAATGCCAACACTCATCAGAGATGTTTGCACAACTGGCTGAATGCCAGCCAAAAAACTCATGGAGGCCAGTATGTTGCACACGGCTGACAGTAACACATCCCTGATGGAATGCCGGCCAAAACTTACAGAGGCCAGCTTGTTGCACACGGCTGACAGTAACACATCCCCAATGAATGCCAGCCAAACTTACAGAGGCCAGCTTGTTACATACGGCTGACAGTAACAACATCCTGATGAATGCCGGCCAAAACTTACAAAAGCCAGCTGTTGCACACGGCTGACAGTAAACACATCCCCAATGAATGCCGGCCAAAACTTACAGAAGCCAGCTTGTTGCACATGGCTTACAGTAACACATCCCTGATGAATGCCAGCCAAAACTACAAACACCAGTTTGTGCACATGGCTTACAGTAACACAACCCCCATGAATGCCAGCCAAAACTTACAGAGGCCAGCTTGTGTATGGCTTACAGTAAACACATCTCTGATGAATGCCAGGCAAAAATTAAGATGCCAGTTTGTGCACATGGCTTACAGTAACACATTCCCGATGAATGCCGGCCAAAACTTACTGACGCCAGCTTGTTGCACATGGCTTACAGTAACACATCCCCATTGAATGCCGGCCAAAACTTACAGACGCCAGCTTGTTGCAGAGAACCCATCTCCCAGCCGTGTTCTGGTGGCCACTCAGGGATGAACACCCAGTCAGCCTCGCAGGCGAGGGCAGCAACCAGGGCAAGGTAGCCGCAGTGGCGGCCCATCACTTCCATCACAAATGCCCTCTGGTGGCTAAACACATCCAAATAGATCAAACTGTCAAAATTGAGACTGAAAAAAGTGGACATTAACCCTCTTGACCATCGAGCGCCCGCTAGCGCCCGGCCGGAAATCACACAGCCAAAACGCTGAGCGCCTCCAGCGCATGCGCTCGCGAGAACGTGACTTCCTTCTTCCTGTAGCCATTTACTTCCGTTAGCAAAAAAAAAACGCGAGTCGATACGTGCCGTGGTTCTCGAGTTACGAAATTTTTAAAGTTTTGAGGTCGAAATGCCGTTTTTCACCGTGGCTAACCTTGAGTTCTGCCGTTCTATAATGAGATTTAGTGATGGAGATACTGTGTTTTGTAGGATTTACGGCATAAGACTTAGTGAAAGTGCTGGTAATGAAGCTTAGAGTGACCTAGATTTCGACTGGGATGAAGTTCCAGGTATGATGAACAAAACAATTCGGAATAAAGTTCTGAAGAAGATTTTTTTTTGACATTCTTCAAACTTACGATATAGCAACATATATTTTGTAGGAATTTTAAAAAATTATTTTCATTTTGTTATTTCCTTTCTTCTCTTTTAAATTAATTTTTTAATTGGGTAACCATGTTCAAATTACGGAGTTACTTACCTTGCCGACGGTTTTCGGTGCAACTAAGCTCAGATAAGTGCATACTGAAGAGGGTAAATAAAAAAAAAAAAAACCCAAAGAGACAAATGAATCCAGGTGAAACGAAATTAGACAAGAAGAAGGAAGAGAAGAATAGTATGACGAAAATGAAACATGATTTTAACAATTGCTTTTACAGCCAGAACATTCCTACACTCCAGTGTCACAACATTAACTGACCCAGTACCACGATTACCTCTTTTAAACCCATGACCTCCCAGTTACAACCAATCAGTCTTGATCTGATATGATGTTTTAAACACAGTATTTGCCGATGAACAACTGAACATGCCTGGTTGGTAAAGCACAGACGATGCGAAAGAGCACTAAGAGTTAATTCCCTCAACCGCTTTTGCACTTTCCTTCAAGAAAATTGTTGTACAAATGTCATCATCTTTACGAAGAAGAAAAAGTGTTGATCTTTGAGAAGATGAATCAATTTTACCCAGAGATGTGCAAACAGATGAAAGTGCAGTTTCAACAGCTAACCACTTGACACAGGAAATACCCCACAGATCCAAAATATCATTAAAGATTAACATTCTCTTTCGGCAGACGGGAAAGTGAAAGAGAGTGAGGACACAGAAGGTGACTTCCACAACATTTCAGAAAAAAAACAATATTAAAAGACAGTGATGAGACAGTTTGGGAGAGTTTTTTTTTTTTTATACGCATATGAACAGCCATGTTCAATGACCATGTCTTGACTGTGGTAGTTATCATGTGGATGCCTTCAGATGGCTGGTTATAAATTTGTGTCATATACCTTACTTAGAAGCCTTCCATATCAAGACCTGATTTTACTGATCTTTCAAAGTCCTAGTTGAGAGGTTCCAGTGGATCAGGACTGTGCAGACCAGATAAAACATGGTGCAATACAGTGTGAGCACACGCACACACAAACACACACACATGCACATACATACATACATACATGCACACACACACAACACTCAGACAAACACACTCACACACACACACACTCCTCCCATCCTCTAGCACTCACCTGCTGGCAGTGGTGGAGATGGCGTCTACAGCCTCAATGATGCGGTGCAGGGCGGTGTCAGTGCCGATGGTCATGTCCGTGCCGCAGAAGTCGTTGTCGATGGAGCCCACCATGCCCACGATGTTCAGGTGCTTGCATTTGACCTTCTCCTTCTCCGTCACTTGTCCTGTCCGACATCAGGACGTCATGGTGTCAGGGTTGCATGCTACCGCCCCTCCCCCCAGAGTCATGGCAGCAGAGTAGCAAATGAATGGCCAAGATGCAGCCTTCTTTGGGTTTTTTTTTCTTTTGTGCTCAACTAGAACTGTATGGTTTACTTTCAGTGAGGATTTTTACATCTGCTACGATCTTCAATCCTACCAGTGAGGAGGCCACATTCTGTCTTCGGGCACAGCTTTGTTTTTCCGTCCAGTGCGAGACACTTAGTGAAAGGGCCGAACGAAAAAACAAGGCTTACACATTTCTGACCCAGCATTTTGGTTGCTGTAGTCTGAGCAGAGGCATGTTTCAAACTTGTGTACTAGTTAACTAGGGAAAAATAAATACCCAGAAAGTGATGACGTTATTTTTGCACAATTTTGTGTGTATTGTCATTGTTCTAATATTGCCTGACCACTTGCGTACAAGCTTTCATGCTGTATCTATGTTACCTACAGAAAAATAAAACCTAGTCGAGTTTGGTATTAAAAGAATTGTCGGGAAATTCGCCAATTCAGTCATCTCAAGAGCGCAGACATATTACACTTTTTTCATGACAACCACTAATTATCAAACCAACAGCCCCATTTGTAATGGCTGCTCAACAATGCCGAACACATTGTTGCCAGACCGGCTTTACACAGATGACATTCAGTTCACCAAGTACAGCACAGTTAGCTGGCTGCTGGGGAGCGGCCTGCAGAAAACACCGCTTTCCCAGACCTTCGTTCACGGCTTGGCCTCTGCAGCTGTGGGCGAGCTGTAAACTCCCCCTGCCCCTCAAAAGTAAGTAGCTTGATCTGAACAGTCATGCGGGTGATGTCCAAACACAACACCAGTCTGCGTGTGCTTTCTTTTTCCTGTCCTTCATCCCTCTGGAACATGACGGCCTACACTCTTTACTGAAAGGTGGAGAGTGGAAATGAACAGGCAGACAGAATTCATTTGTATGAGTTCACGCATGGGACCTTGGTGTAAAGGCTTGTCTGAAGATCTAAAAAGGATCTGGGACCTGCACAGACATTAACTCTGAAGAGAAAAGCTTTTCCAACTTTCACGTGGGCATCGAACCCCAGACCTGGAACAACAACCTGACATCTTATCCACTATGCCAAAAGGACTCAGGAGGCAGCTTGATTTTTTTTTCCCTTTTAAATGATAGTTTTAAAACTAAAAGGTCACCAATGACAGGGCAGACCTCCACTAAAGTCAGTGAGATTCTGACTCCCCCCTTTAATCTGGATCTGCAACACTGATGATTCCCCACCCAAATGTACTGGCTTCATCTTTGGGGGCATATTCCATCTTCCACAAGTTTTTAGAGCAAATGTGTTGATTGGTTTGAGAGTGTGTATCACGATGACAGAGAGACATACACAAAAAACAAACGGTCATGGGTGAACACATAACCTTCTTGGTGAAGGTACAGATCAATGACAACAGTTCTACCTGTTTGAAGTGTGAAGAATATAAAAACTACTTGTTTCTGTGTCAAAGCAGTCCAGCTAGAACAATACATGGTAGTTCATCATCCTGCAATTATTCACATTTTCACCTTGTAAAAGGAGTTGTTTGTCTCCCACTTATAGGTCCAGGCTGTAGCTTTCCAGTTATCTCTTCTCGTCTTCAACAGGTCGGATCATAGACTGAGAAGTTTTTGTTTGAAGCAGCTGAATTTGAAAAGGTTTCTGCTTGAACTATTACACACATGTGAAAAAAAGAACTTTCTGAAGTCAAATAATGAATTCTGTTTCCAAGACTGAGACAACTGTTTGAGTCTAACACTACAGTCTTTTGTCGACCATCACAGTCTTCTATCGTTGTAGCCTGGCGGATCCATAAGGCCTCCCTGACAAGAAAGAAAAAAACAAACAACAAACATCCAGAAACAAACAACAAACAACTGAGACCAATCTGATTATCAGTATGATGATTGACATGATTTTAGTGTCATCTTTGACTCTGGCTGCTTCTTTCCATTTAGCGATGTGTACCTAAATGTCATGTCAGAAGATAATTCTTGAATGAACAGGAAAACAATAACTACACAATAAGTGCATATTGTAACACATTATGTGAAAGAAAATGAAAATGATTTCATACAAAATCATTCACAACCAGAACGATCTGTGGCTGAATGATTCATCATTTCGCAAATCTTGAATATTATGTATGTATGACGCCATATTTTTCATTGAATTTTTAAGATATCAACCATGTTTTTTTTTTCTAGTTCATGAAAAAGAAATTTCCTTCAATAACAGCTAGATCTTATGATGTAAATGATCCATACAGTCAACTTCAGCTGAAGTCACTGATATCTGAGGGGGGCAGGGATAGGGTGGGATGAGGGGACAGAAAGCTGTCCCTAAACTGCTGTGTCACCTCAAATCATTTCAATACAGCCGCAAAACATGAGTTCAGGGACATCCACATCCTGTATGTTGATTATAACAGTTCAAACACGTTCATCTTCCTCCCTCAGCTCAAGGTGTGACCTACCCTGTGTGAAAAAACAGACATGTTTTCAACATATAAATCCTTCTTTGTTTTTGCACATGAGCTTTGCATTTTTCCATTGAATACCCACCATCATGGCCATCCAACCATGACCGTCATCAAGCCTTGCTGACCTTCGAGTTATCCTGAACTACACTCTCTTTGTCCGACTTGGAAAGTTATTGCCATTGACAAGAGAAAAACAACAGGGCTAGATTTTGGATGAAGTTTCACAACATGCTCAGCAAAAAGCTGATCCACCAAACACAAGAGATGCAAAGAAACATAAAGAATAGGTGAGCCTCTTATGCAAAAATCAACTCCAGAGCATTGTACTTGTAGGTGGACATACAAAAACCACCATGAATCTCAAAGGCGAGTTGTTAAATGTGGCCTATTAAAAGAGAGAATCAGAGTAACAACCCGGAACCCCTGAAACTCCAGTTCTAACTGTTGCCTTGACTGTGAAACATGCCCCAACTGAGCTCTGCATCACCTCACCTCCTGCAGCTAAATCCTCCAGCAGACTGGCCCATTCTTGAGGAACAGGTTGGCGCCAGTCAGGCTCCCATCCCCGCCAATCACTACCAAGTTGGTGATGCCACGCTTGATCAGATTATGGGCCGCTTGCAGACGACCTTCCTTCTCGCGGAAGGACTTGCAGCGAGCACTCCCAATCACTGTGCCTCCCTGCAAGAAAGTTCAGAGTTTCAGGTCATGTCCGTTTGAGATCTATCTTTTGATTGGTCGGTTGTTGGGTGCTGATTCTCCCCATCCCAACCAACAATGCCCTTCCACCCCCCCCCCCCCCCCCCCCCTTCCACCCACCCCCCTCCCTGTCTCCCTGGCACTTACAGCGAGTACATGTAAATAAACAGACCACATACCATGTACATGTAATTACCTGTTTGTTTGAAGATGAAAAAGAGGAAGGCCAGTAACAACATTATGAACGACCCTGAAATATGAGGAATGCCACAGCCTGGAAAATGTGTTGGAAACAGCCAGAATGTTTCTGGGGTGAGGGGGAGAGAGATGAAGTGGTCGGCCCAAGATCCGTCCTGCTGGAGATCTGCAGAGAAGGCTCCATGTTCTTGTGGAAATACAGAGAAGTATGAGGGAAGTGCCTGGACACAGAATTTTCTGTGACAGGCACCAGGCTTTTCCTTCCATGGCAACAAAAACACTTTAATTGATCAGATGCTTTAGTGTAGTGGTTAGCCTTGCGGGCTTACAAGCTGGGAAACCATGGGTTCGATTCCCGTCAGAGGCATATATTTGTGGTATTTTCAGCCCCAAGCAACTTCCACCTAAAAGCCCAGTGTACTATGAACTGAAATTGCAATACTGGAACTGCACAGTCAGTTTTTTTCATTCTCTTAACTTTTTCGCAACACGCCGTGAGAATGATCATGGCGACATGGGGTGAAAATACTTGCAGCAAGCAATCTGTCACTCAGGACACATCGCATGAATGGTAGCAACGGTCTTCTAAAAATAAATATGAATGAATTTCCCAAAGAATTTTTTAACCAGTGGTGTCAGCATACAAATTCAGTCCTTCCTACGTCATATCATACCAGTTAGCAAGCTACTAACAGTCGATTTCATTGGTAATTTGAAGAGAAAGCAACCAACCCATTGGTGTCTTCAGGCACTGAATCAGTGCTCCTTGTTCAAGGTATGTCATTTTCAACTCAATCAGACAACAACAAAGTAATCATTTTGACTTCTAAAACATTTATCATCAAGAAGGTGAACGACAGCTCTATATTCCACTATACAAAAAATAAAGTTACTGTCGGATTGAGGCTTTTAAAGAAAAATTAATCAAAAATGGTCAAATTCACGTATCCTGAGGGAATTTCAGTGCTGGGACTGCATTGTTAACTGGGCACAGAGAGCAAAACGAGGGTCTGTGTTGATAGTGTTAATGTCTCCAAGGGCTGAAACACTTCGGTATTCAGCGATGGGCGTTTCCACCCAACATACGCAAGACACTACCTTTGAACTAAGCCCTGACCTGTTTTCCCTTGAAATTTCTTTGAGGTGATAAGGACAAAAAAAAAGTTAGTAATCAGAAGTGAAAAGATGCAATATCAACATTCAACAGATTCCAAACATTCCAAACATTCAGTGATACATGCTGCATATGCTTCCCTATCCTGCCAACCGCCCCCTCCCCCTTCCCCTCCCCAACCCCTCCTCTCCTCCTTTGGACATCTTTTTTTTAACTGTCTCTATAGTTATGATCATCCACAGTTTCATTTCCACCACATATGAATCGATCAACAGAAATCATATGCCATGTCATGATGCGATAGATGGCCACATGACAAAGCTCCCTGAAGACTGCTAACAACAGATGTATAGCTGTGTATTTGAGGAATCAGAAAGAACAACAGTGTAGGGTAATATCATTGCAGAGGCAAAACACAGAACAAACAAACAACATAAACAACAACAGCAAGAACAACAGACACAGCTGATCTCAGCACTCTCTGCCCAGCTACTTTAAAAAAAAAAGATGATTCTGTTTCAAGCCTCTGTCGCTGACTTACCAGCTGCAGAATCCCTGACACGCTAGACCAGGTGGGCCTCAACAATGTTTCTCCCCCCCGTCCACCATACCCTGGTAACCCTGCAGAAGAAATAACACAAAAAAAAAAAACACAAACATAAATTAGTATTGAATTTACCATGCAGCTTTCAGACCATGCCAAGCAGGCTTCAAAAAAAGCCTGCAAATGTAAGAAGACAAATTTATATGGTTCAAATCTTTAAAAGTTTTAAAGACTGTATCCACCAAACATGAACAAACAAATCACAAGGCAAGACATGATGTGTTTCGACCTTTTATGTCTGAGGTCTTCTTCAGGAAAGAGAAGCAACTCTCAGGACAGCGAAAATGAAGAACGAGCAATCACAATTTCTCATCAAATTCAGCACAAGATGGACGCTGAATTCAACCTACATATCTTTCTCATCCTACCAGTACCACCCACCCCACCCTCTCTCTCTCTCTCTCTACCCAGTTTGTGCATGTGTACCAAACTTGGTAACTTTGATTTTCATACTTGTGCATATGTAAGCTACTGTGAATGCTGTAAACATGTATGAATGCGAGCATGGTGTGTGTGTGTGTGTGTGTGTGTGTGTGAGAGTATGCGTATGCATCCATGTGTGAGTGTGCACGTGCATGTGTGTTTTAAGCATGCATGCTTAATATTTCTGTAATAAAACTCACCCATGTCACATTCTCATTACTTACAACCAACAACAAGAACAGTAGATGCTTTGCAACAGTGCCTTTGATGATGTTGCAAAATACCTATGTTCATTACGTTGACATCTGGTGACTGCATAAACCACGTCAAAGACGTGTTGTTTATTTTTTGTTTGTCGTTTGAAACCGCAACCATTCCATGATATCATTTCGGGGTGACAAGGGGTGGTCTTATAAAGCCAAAATATCAGATTTTGTGATTTGACAGGAAAAACAAACAAAACAAACAAAAAAACAAAAACAAAAAAACAAAAAACAAAGAAAAAAAAAAAGAAAGGACAGAAAAACCGAGACTATGGTTGACTGACAATTTTTTTTCCAACTCTCTTTTCCTGCATGGACAAACAATTTCTCTGTCTTGCACTATCATTCCCAATCACTTTTTACCTGTCCTCAAAATGGTTAATTAAAGACAGAAAAAAAAAAACTGAGGTTTCAGATATACTTATAAAAGGCAAGACAGTTTTAGAAGTGAAATTATATGAAAAGGGGGAGACGAAAAAAAAAGGGGTGGAGGAGGGGGGGATCTTATCTATTTATTATTTTTTTTGTTTTATTTTTCAAGCACAACCACAATTCAAGCAAACATTGACAACAAGCAAGAACAACACGCAAAAAAAAAAAAAAAAAAAGAAAAAAAAAAAAAAAAGGGGGGGGGGTGGATGTTTTTTGGTTTTTTTTTCAAGCACAACCGCAATCACAATTTAAACAGACATGGACAAGAAGCAAAAAAACAACAACTAGCACAATAACAAACTCTAAAGTGGCACTGACCTCTTTTATAACGTAGACTTTGCATCCCAAGTAGAATCCCATTCGCACCACAGCACGGACAGCACCATTCATTCCTGAGAAACCAAGAGCACCCACACTGTATCAGTCCGTCAGGCTGTGACTCATAGCGCTCTATTACAATCATCATGACATCAGGTTTTGGTTTTTTTTTAAAAAATCACTGTGATGTTGTGCACATCTATGCACACACAGAGTGACCAACACAGACACATGAATTAACATATACACATGCACACACACACACACACACATACACATGCACAAATGTATGCATACACACACACACATACACACACACACACATACACACACACACATACGTACATGTGCCTGTACACACACACACACACACACATTCTCTCTCTCTCTCTGTGTTTAATATTACTCCATGTGAATATATGTAAACCAAAAGAACTCAAAAGAACTCACAGGCGCTTGTACTCATTTATTTCCTTTTATCTTAAACCTGCATTGGTGGGTTGATGACTTGAAAACCTCTTTCTCCCCCAAAAAAACGACTATGACACTCCAAAAACCCTCAGTTT
>JADBJO010014731.1:0-22500 GCA_016801955.1 Conus betulinus
TTAATTCACAACACCACGGTTAACTCTTGTAAACGCAATATCGTTATTCCTTCCAAATGTATTATTTGTGTTGTTACAATGTGGTGTCTTAACACACCTGTTACTGACTGATTACTGTTAATGTGATTTGTTTGGTTCGTGACATTATGGGATATATAGACGGCATATGATTTCTTTCCAACCCTTATAAGTGGAATTAATGAGCCGATATTTATTGAAGTTGAAAACCCAAATTAAAAGATAGTTCTGACCATAGGAGAAAAATCCACGCTCTTGGTGACCATGCCTTTATTAGTCTGTTGTCGCAAACCAGTAACTGAGGCCGGCATTTTTCTATTTACGTCACTGCCGTGTTGTTGCACAATTCGCAGAGTCTGCCCCCAACGGGATGACAATTATGTGACTTTATTATTCCGCAGAATAAAAATGTGTTGTTTACCTGTATGCCGTTTCCGACTTTAATACACCGTGGAGTAGCCTTCGTTAAGTGATTGACTTGTTTAGGGTCTGGTAGCCATCATATGTAATTACTTTAATTTGGTATTTAACTTTAATGTTTAACAAACCGCTTATCAAGCACATATATCTTCCGGTGCCCTTGAATGTAAGCATTTGACTCTTCTTGCGATTGAGTTGTATTCTTGGCGCCCTTTGTGAGGCGAGGATACCTTGTTCCAGAGGATGACAAAAATCGAAGAATGCACAATTTTCTTCTCTTTTCTTCTTTTCCTTTTCTCTTGACGCGATAGGCAGTCACTGAGGCACCACATTGTAGAACACTTTAAGATTTGATTCGGGGTATGTGTGCTAGTGTTGGGATGTCTGTCAAAGTTTCCTATCTAAATCTGGGAATGTGAAAAAAAAAAACACTCTAAGTAACGGTGGGAGTACACCGAAGAACTGTCCGCAATTGCCGAACAAACAGCCAGGATGCAATCCCGTTACCACCCTTGTGCAGCCCTGACACTATGTTTAAGTAGAGTGCATGCATGCCAACATGGCGTTCCATTAGACTTCAAAGGGACACAACTGATCACGAGCAGCTGCATTTCATAAACGGTTTACTGGATTGTGAGGACGACAGACCTCTACGGAGCGCTTCCATGGGTTTGTTACCAGTCTAGATTTCGACTGTAGAGCCAACCGCGTAAAAACGCTACCGCAAGCAATTGCGGTTTCACCATCCCCAGCCTCACGCCGTTGCAGTTCCGCAGACAGGTGAAGACCAGCACTAATTCCAGACACGGCCATTCTGGTATGTTGTCTACTTCCCATCTTTTGTTTTTTCCTCCCCTTTCCACTATCCTTCCTGAAGGATTGTTTTTCTGGTAGGCATTGTCTCTTGTTACATGCTACATACCAAGGTAGCTATCTTTTCTGAATTGATGTTCAGTAGATCTGTGTACTTGCTAGTTTGGCACACTTGTTCTATAGTTTTATGATAAGTACTTTCTGATGGCTTGGACGTCTTCCTTCGAGATCCACTGGGGGCGTCCATGTCTTGGACCATACAGGAAATGAGAATATTGCCACACACAGACTTAGTTCCCTAAGCTTGGTTACATGGGACATGTTGTCAGCCTTACATACATGGTTTCGTTTGCAAATCTGCATTTGTCCTTGCTGTCCGGGAGGGATGTCTGGTTTGAACTCCTCATTGCTGACAAAAGATTCTTGTTATTAATGTTGAAAAGTTCTTAGTTCCGTCTATGGACAATCATATCAGTACTAATGGTGTCTTTGTTGCTGAACTTCAGCTTGGTCTTCCAGGTGCCATAGCATGTTAATGTTTCATCAGTCTTTTCAACAATTTTGACGAGTGTTTTTTCACATGTTTCCATCCTGTCCTTAAACATGTTTAGCGAGTTTTACTCGGTGCCCGCCAGGCACGATGTCATCGAAAAAGAAGAAAAGAAATTCATCCAGAAAAATGACCGTTGACATGATCTTCCAGTTGCATGTGCATTAGTTATGGTGCCTTCAAGGAATCTGCTGAAAAGTGTTGAAAAAGGGAAGAGAGCCTTTGTATGATGTCCGAGTCTCCTCAGTGGGTGACCCTCACTGTTCTGATTGCTGTGCTGACTTTATTTTATTTGGCTTTTATTGGCTTGGGGGTGTGTCTATTCAATCAAAGAAGGTCTCCAATGTTGTCGTTGCTATTTACGTTTTCCTCAATGTTGTTCAATCCAGCTTTCCTGTGGGCATTCTTTAACCTCTTCTTTATTAACATCCGTGTTGGCGCTGGTATTTTTTTCCCCTCAGTCTTCTGACGCGGTTGAAGCTCTGCCCCGAAGTCAGACACTTCCGAGACATTGTTTATGATCCAAGGCTACCATTTTCCATCAGATTTATTCCTAGAACTGTGTTGCTGTTTTCAGTCATCGCTTGCTGAAAGGTTGTTTGGAGGGGACTGGACGTCTCCTCCAGCAGTAACATTGTGGAAAATTTTGTTCCTATGGTTCGCGTGGATTTTTCTTGTCTTTTCTTTTCTTTGTCTTTTTTTTTCTTCCTTTTTTTTTCTTTTAAACCAATTTCAGCTCTTGTTTGACTTGTCAACACTGAGCTTCAGACGGTCGTTCTTCGCTCTCTTCGTGTGCTTCAAAAGATCATCGAAGTTCATCCTGACAAGTTCTTTATCGCCACTGACGTCAACTCGTGGAAATGTCTTTGTTTTATTTACACTTTTGTTACACTTATTCTGTTTCTTTACCAGACAAACCGTCTATCTGGCTGTGATACAAAATTCGTTTAGGAGCGCCGTCTTCATCGTCGGGATGCCTTGTGCTGACCGAGAGTGTTGGCGAGGACCAGGTGATTATTAGTGACAAATTCTAGCAGGCGCGAAACCCCCGTCTGGGCGGTTCTATGATAGTAGTGACTGTAGAATTCTTCCAGTCCTCTTGGGTGTATATACCCAGCCTTGGTATTATCCTGAGCGATGATGATAACTTTCCAGTCAATTTTAGTGATCACAGTTTGTAGCAGAGTGCACAAATCTTCGTTCGAGTCACCGTCATAGTAAGATTGGGGACATGTATTTGCACTATCGAAGCGCTGAATGCTTTTGCTCACAGGCTGACGGTTATGATCCTGCCGAAAACACCGCAGCGTTCCGGTACAGCGTTCCGTTCCTGTCAACTCAAAACCCTACTCCATGTAAATACTTGTCTTCTTCTCTGCTGTAGTACAGGGTATGTCCTTCTCCTGCCTGTACTTTCTCGTCGTTTTTCTAACTTAGCAGAAGACGAGAATATGCCAGGGATGTGGTTGTTTCTTTCAATTTTCCAACCTGCCTGAGCGTTCTTACGTTCCTGATGGTGAATATGATGATGCTTCTCGTGTAAATGCTCTATGGTTGCATCCCCATATCAGTCCGTCCTATGGAGTTCGATGGATGGCGCTCTCATTATCAACCCAGGCTGCCAACGGATCCATGGAGTTCATCTCTTTCGTGTGGTGTGTGTCAAGGGGCAAGTCGAATCTGGCGGAATTCATCCATCTCCAGGTTGGATCTTTTTGTCGGGGGTTAGTATCCGTACATGGCAGGTAGTACTATATGACATGGCTACCAGTTGCAGAGAACTTCTGACCTGACCGTGCGATTACTTACTACCGAAAGGACATGCGAGAGTTCCTGAGCCCTTGGAGGATACTGTGGAAAATGTCGAATATGTCGAGCGCACTCTGGCCCTGTTACGGGATGACAAATCACTGTACCGCTGTTTGTTTCAACAATTCAGGAGTATGTTAAGCCCGAAACCCATTTCCTTACTACCTGATGTGCTCCAGACTGATGCTTGCAGAACCAGACTTAAAGCAATAGTGTTGCATGGTCTGGGACTGGTTGTCCTGATGAAGCATTGTTCTCTATCTCCCGATCCAAAAGTCTTGTGCTCAATTCCCGCTTATAACGGCCTAATTTAGGAATGGTTTCTCTTTAGAGAAGACCCCCAAGCTCTCCAGATAAGACTTTCAACCAACCCATTTCTTCCCATGCACGCTCTATGCGTGCATTCACATTAGTCAAGTTACGATGATAGCAAAATAAAGAATTGCTTCGGTTTTGGTTTTACGACATTGCTAACAGGGTTGCCTACCCTTGTTCACGTGCTTTTTTTTTTTCATTCCGTCAGACGTCTTTTTGACAGTGGCGTCATTTGTGAGCAACTGCAAAAAGATGGCCAAAAAACCTGGAGATGAAAGTCGATGAGTGTCATTTGATTTTTTAAACCCTTTATTTACTTGATGATTACATTATTGGATGGGTTCAATGTCTATGGAGAAAACTGTGGAGAAATGATTTTTGTGGCAGTGAAAGTCTCAATGCAACTTTGAACAGAAATAGAACACCACCTCCATGTTCGCTTCACGCGTGCATGGCAACGAGAGGCCTCACTGATTTCTGTGGGCTTTGCACGTCCTGTATGTGCATGGGAACGAGAGGCCTCACTGATTTGCTGTGGGCTTTGCACGTCCTGTATGTGCATGGGAACGAGAGACCTCACTGATTTCTGTGGGCTTTGCAGTCCTGTATGTGCATGGGAATGAAAGGACCCTTGCTTTTATGAGAGCTAACTATACTTATATACCAAACTTTGAGCAGTGTTCCTGCTCCCTCTCTTCTCTCTCTCTCTCTCTCTCTCTCTCTTCTCTCTCCTCTCTCTCTCTCTCTCTCTCTTCTCTCTCCCTCCCCCCTTTCTCTATCTCACACACACACACACACACACACACACACACACACACACACACACACCACACACACACACACACACACACACACACACCACACAGGGGTGTTTGCACCACACGCACGCACGCACGCACGCACGCAGCACACACACACACACACAACACACACACACACACACACACCACACACACACACACACACACACACATATATATATATATATCATATATATTATATATAAACATGCCACAAGCGTGTGCATGTCTGATGATTGAAAACGGGGTGTTTGCTAATATTTTCCAGGTATCAGCAAAGGGAAACGTTAAATGGTGTCATCAATCAACTTGAAGAGGAAAGATTTCTTGAAGCAGCAGTTTACGTTACACCTCCAGGAGATGGACAGTTATCTGACGAAGACAGTGGGGATGAAGATAAGGGAGGAGAGATTCATAACTTGAACCAACAGCTATTGGCTTCAGCCGAAGATGTAATTTTTCGCATGGATGAACAAAGTGACAGAGTAGGTGGAGATGAAGATGAGGCGGACTTTCCTTCTGTCCACCCAGATCTCCACTAGCCAGCCTCAACCTGCCCCTATTCAAGCACAACCACAACCTGCCCCTGCTCAACCACAACCACAACCTGCCCCTGCTCAACCACAACCACAACTTGCCCTGCTCAACGACAACCACAACCTGCCCCTATCAACCACAACCTGCCCCTTTGTGGCTGATGCTTCTTGTTAGTTACCATGGCAATTGATAACTGTTCTCTTTCATCTTCTCACCCATCTTCACTCACCACCTAATCAACATGCTTTCTCTTCATACATACTTACATACACATCACATACATGCAACACATGACATAAAGATATTGCATTGCGCTTAGGTCCACTCCATGAGGAGTGAAATTATAATGTGTCACTTTTTCATATACAAGCATTATACCCAGTGGGTATATGAACAGGTACATATAATAGTGAACCTGTAAAACCTCAGAAATTCCTTCTCTCTTGTAATTTCGTAACTTTACGTCCCATTACTTTAAGTGTTTTTCTTTGATCACTTTGTTTTCTGCAAGTGAGGAATTCAATGAATAAATTCAACCTTAGCTTCAAATGTACAATACCTTTTATTTTTGTCAGGTAATGGAATTCGACGATTAAACTCTCCAGTAGCTTCAAAAGGACAATATAGTGTTTGCCAGGTAACTGGATTCAACATTTAAGTCACAACAGTTTCATAAGGACAATACCATTTGTTTGCCAGGTAACGGCTAATAATCCAGTATTTCTTTCGATTTCTGACCAGCGCTTTGCGCCGATTTCTTTTCCAACACTGCTGAAGGGTTTAAAACATTAATTCCCCTGGATCTGAATTTTGAGTTTGACTGAAGGGGAAAAGCGCCATGAGACACTTCTTGCTCATTTTTTGGGCATGAAGTGTTGATCCCCGAGTCATAACTGAAAAGTAGTGGACCTAAGCGGGTTCACTGTCTGAGGATTACGAAATCATAATAAAAAATGATAACAATTACTATAGCACCCGAACCTAACAAAGTAGGCTGCCGGGCGCTTTACAAGTGTTAACAATTCAACATCTTAGAATATAAGCAGAAAACACACACGCTCCAATATTGCGTTCATAGGTCATCAACATAGCTACACCCACACGCACGTGCCCGCGCACAGCCACCCGCGCTTACACACACATCCTCCGCGCGCACACGCGCCTGGAACATACTGTTGCACACAAGAACATACTATGTAACCAGTGAACAGTTCCTTTGTACACAAGCAAAGTGTACACATACATAATGTCTTGTGGGGGCTTGCCCGTCTTTCTTGTTGCCTTTGCTGCGCCCTTGTCCGCCGGCATTGTCTGTTAGCATCCGCAGGTCCGGGAGCCCCCAGGACCTGTAACCAATAGAAACCAAGAACGAGGAGGCAGTATCTTCACTCTCGATCGGGTCATACTGACTGAAACATGTCTGGGTAAGAGCAAGGCTGTCCTAGTATTTAGAGTGATGAAGAACGGCTACTGTTCCTAATGTATCTTTTGAATGCGTCCGACTTCCATCTCCCTAGTTGCCTTATCTGTGTGTCTGACATGCCCCGAGCTGCCGCTGCTGTTGCTGCTCCTATCCTAAAGCTATGTGATGTGAATTGTGCTGCTGGGTAGCGGCAAAACGCCAGTGTGAGGCGCAGCTGGGTGTTAAATACTGATCTGGTGACGGGGACTCCTGGGGCCTTGAGGAATAGGGGTCCAGGCGCGAGATGCCCCTGTCTGCTAAATAATCTTTCATGGCCTGTATAGGACATTCCCCTTCTGTCCCCTTTTGTATGTGTAAAGAGAAGGTCTGACCTTGACTGTGTTTGTAATTGAGAAATGTCACTGTCATATGCGACTGCAATTGTGACCTGATGTACCCCAAGAAGGTTGGGGTTTTGTCCGTAGCCGAGTGTACCCGTTATTTCGCCAATGCGTAGGAAGGCATGAAAGGCTAGTAGTTACATAGCTTGGAATAGGATGCACTCTTTCATGTTGGGGCATGTGTGACAGAGGTAGGAAACTAAGTTCTTCAGCATACTTTATCGAGTGGTAGCCTTGTGTTGCATGATGGTTGCCGCTTGTGGTATGAAGCGATCATCTTCTGTATGAAAGAAGGCTGCTGTTGGGTCTGGTAAGGATCTGATCTTGTGTGAGTAACTGATTGCCGAGATGTGTGCTGACACAGTTGTCGGTTTGAAACTTTTTTTGTACTAGGTCTGCAATGAATAGCGCGACTGTACCTGCTTCTAAGGGGAGACTAGCGGATAACCGCAATTCTGTAGCGAAATCTAAAAAACCGGTCCCAGCTACGCCTGTATGTATTCTGGGTTGATGGTGCGAGGGATGTTTGTAATAGATCTTGAGCTGTCACTATGAGTGCGGCAACTCGGGCAGTGGCGGCACTGGCGTGGGAAGCTTGTTGGCAGGGGGTGCCAGTCTTCTGAATTCCTTTACCTGCAACCGAGACAGCAAGTCTGCTAATCTATTTTTGGTACCGGGTACATGATATGCTTTGAACAGGATATTGAAGCGAAGACATGTTAATACTAATCTATGTACTAGCACCATTATCTTCCCGTCCTTTGATGTTTGTTTGTTCACAATCTCTGTTACTGCAATGTTGTCTGTATGGAATTCTACGCAAGAATTGGCCATTGCTCGTGCCCATGTTTCTACTGCTAACACTATGGGGTAAAGTTCTAATAATGTTATCGACTGTGTTACCCATTGGCCTTCCCATGTACCATAGAACCATGCATTACCCATTATGGCACCATAACCTACCGAACCGGCTGCGTCTGTGAATAGGCGAAGATGTTGCAAAGATGACCACCTGGTTGGGAGCATGATCGACTTCCCATTGAACTCTTGTAGGAATAGCTCCCAAGTCTGGAGATCGTCTCTTGCAGCTTTTGTAATCCGTAGGTAATGAAAAGGTTTCTGTATGCCAATTGTTAGGTTGATCAGTCTCCGTAGGAATGGTCGGCCTGGTACAATGACTCTGCACGTAAAGTTGAGAAAACCTATAACCGACTGTAAAAAACGCAGCTGTACTTTGTTTTTTGTCAGGCATTCTGCTACGAGTGCCTTCCCTTTGGTGAGTTTATCCGGAGGAAGTCTGATTTCCATCTGTCGCGTATCGAGCTCGTAACCCAAGAAAGTCAGTACCTGCGTTGGTTGCGTGTGTTTTTTTTTTCTGGTGCTGTTGGAATTCCCAGATTGGAGCACAGTGCTAGGAACTTCCTAAGACTGGTCTGGCATTTATGTTGTGTGTCCTCGGCTATCAAGAAATCATCTAATACATGTGCCATATTTGGTATGTTCAGCTTTGCACTGGCCATCCAGTGCAGGGCGTTACTGAGCGTTTCGAATAAACGACAGCTGGATCTACAACTCATGGGGAGGCATTTGTCGTAGTAATATTGCCCTTTCCAACACAAATCAAAAGAGGGGGTACTGTGAAGGGTGTAGGGGAATGATCCTGAAAGCGTCTGCTGCAATGTCTGTCTTTGCTAAGTAACCTTTTGTTCCTATGTGTGTGATTGCTGCTACCGCTTCGTCTATAGATTGGTACCGAACCATAGCTTCTGTGTCTGGTATTCCGTCATTTATCGATTCCCCTTGGGGGTATGAGAGATGGTGTATAAGACGAAATTTACCTGTCTCTTTCTTGGGCACCAGACCTATCGGTGAAATGGTAAGGTTTGAAAATGGTTTCTCCTTAAATGGGCCTGCTAATCGTCCTAGTCTACATTCATTGTCTAGTTTACTACTCACTATTTCAGGGTGGTCTTCTGTGGATGCTAAGTTAGGGGCTTCCTTATGGGTAAAGAGCCCTTGTAACCGACTCGGAAGCCCCATCTGAAACCTTCGCTAAGGGAATACTGCTAATTCCCTGCCTTACCCTATTAGGTAGCGTTCTAACACTTCATGCTTGACTGGGCTCGGTAGGACTCTACTGTCGCACTTTTCTAAGTGTGGTGGGATTGGGTTGGTGTCCGTCTGTGGTGGGTGTGGCCCAGCTGTTATGTGCTGTTCTTGGACGAAAGGACGACTGTGCTGCATCGTAGGTCTGTGTGAACCGTTTCATCACCTTGAAAGGCTTGCTGACCGGTGTTGGCAGTAAGTGAATGGGTGGTCCCCATACAGTTGTAGCAGTTGTGTTGGAACTTGCACTCTGTTCCAGACGCACAGTAGCCTGTGATGTGGTATTTGAAGCATGCCCCTCTTGGTATGTCTTTTTGTGCCACCGACTGAGAAGAGACTGTCCTGTCCTTCAAGTTTGCCTCCAGGTGCGCCTTTAGGTACAGTTCCAAGTAAGCTGCTCCCCATTTGGCTTCTCCGAGGCTATCAGTTTCGGAATTGTTCGTCGTAGAACCTCCAACCTGCCCCTTTGTTGGCAAGGTTCAGGACGGTCTCCAAGTGGTGTGCTAAAACTGGCCCTAGGGTTGGCATTTGTTCTGTGAGGATGGCACAGAAACGGTTCCATGCTCTCACCCATTGAATGAGTGGTAGTGGGTGGCCCTTTTCTGTCTGGGGCACCAGCTGGAGTGCTGGCGTCTTCCCTCTGTTTTCTACCTGGGAGTGTGTAGCATTCTTCTTTCTGCTCTGTCTTATCAATCATGGAACCAAGTTCTATATATTCCCCTGCCCATATTTTTTCTTTTACTTTTGCAGGTACCTGACTGGTTATTGATTGTGATAGCATGTTTGAGGGTTTACCTTGTAGTGCGTCCTGGACTGAGTCCACGATGCTGGTCTGCCAGTCCACGGCCTGTTGCGCTGGAGGTGCCGTGAAGGTCGTCGTGGGTGTGGCTGCCACCTGTTGTGCCGGGTCGGCCATCGTCGATGTGCTGGGCACTGATTGTGCTGTTGGCACAGGGGGGGGGGGGGGTGGGGGATGGGGGTGGGGGGGGCGTCGTGGGTGTGGCGGTCGCCTGTTGTGCTGGCAGGGTAGGTGGGGCCATCATGATGGTAGGTGTGTGGGGGATGCGTTTCCAACGCCTGTTGAAGCTTTGCGTCGATCTGGGCCGAAATGTTGCTCATGAGTGTGTTGAGCCATGGGGGCGGCGTGTCCTGGTTGTCCTGCGACAGGCCTGGATGGGGATGTGAAGCCTTCCCCACTGTTTGGCTGCACTACTGGATCTCCCAGGGTGCGTGTGTCGCTGGGTCTGGCTGGCTGATCTGCTCTGGCCTCACTCGCTTTCAGCGCAGGCCTTCGGCGTCGCTGCGGTCTTGTCGTTGGGCATATGTAAAATACCCTATCTTCTTGTGGACTATATGGTTGAGCAAAGAAATCTCTGTGCAGCAAGAGACAAAGGAAACCATGCTTTCACAACTACCAGGGAAGAATTCCATTCAGTTTTGGCCATCCTTCTCTTTATCTGGATACAACCAACCACCCCGGAGGCACCACATGTACTGGGAAAGAAATGACGACTGCCATATTGCTGCTGTAACAAGTTCAATGAGCAGAAATCGCTTTGATGTGTCCAAATGAGATATGTGCACCTACTGATAACAACGGACTGGGAGCCACATGACAAATTCACCAAACTAAGAGCATTCTTCTCAACGATCAACGAATGGTGTCTCCTCTACTTCTAGTGAGTTCAGAGGGAGCTCTCTATTGACGAGAGTATGGTTCTTTATTTTGGGGCACATTCGGCAAGACAGTTCATCGGAGGGAAAACTATCAGATTTGGTTTCAAGCTGTACACTCTCGCTGATCCGACAGGATGCATTGTTCAGTTTGAAACACATGTGCTGGTGCTCGCATGAGACAAAATGATGGACTGTTTGGGGACCTGGGGGGTCAGTGGTGACGGATTTGATGTCTGAGCTTGCCAAGCATCCGTACCATTGACATTTTGAGAATGTCTTTACATCACTGTCACTGCTGACTGAGTTAGCAGCTAATGGGATTTAGGGCAACTGGAACACATCAGACAAAACAACAGTGGGCAACTGTCCACTTAGATATGCAGCTCAATTTGCAAAAGAACCCAGAGGGAACTCTCACTTCAATATAGCAGGGGCACTTACGTGCTGGTGGTGCAATGGAATGACAACAACGTGGTGACCATCGCAACGAACAGTGATCATATTGTTGCCACTTGCCCAAGTTCGACGATGGTCAGCAACACAACGTCGATTGTCAACATTCAACTGCCACATCTTATCAGGATCTACAACACAACAACAGGGGGGGTCGAAGGGGGCAGAACCAGAATATCAACAAGTATCGCATTTCCATGCGAACAAACAAGTGGTGGTGGTCGCTTTTCGTCCATAGAGTGGAGATTGCCCTGCAGAATGCTTGGTTGCTGTTCAGGAGAACGCCTGCTTATGACGCTGAACCTCTGGATCTCCTTTCCTTCAGGAGGCGTGTCGTGAAGGTCTACCTGGGGTGACATGCTGTCACTGCCTTGCCAAGACAGCCTGCTCAACAAGCCCTTCCTGCTGTCCAAAGAGTTTTAAACGAAGTTCCCTTTGATGGTACAGGACATAACGCAGTTGCTTCACCCCAAACAAAGCGTTGCGCACTGTGCCACAAGAACGCCTCAGAAAATCTGCCTCAAATGCAGAGTTGATGAGTACAACCAGTGCTTCATTCCGTTTAATTGAAAGCCACTGAACTGCAAATTTTTGCAACACTTTGTGTGTGTGTGTGTGTGTGTGTGTGTGTGTGTGTGTGTGTGTGTGTGTGTGTGTGTGTGCGCGCGCGCACGTGCACATGAGAAAAGTAACAGATTGGCTTGATTGCCTGCTAAGAAAACGAGATCATTGTACGGGATTCGTCTGCATGGGGACTGAAGTGCTCATTTTCATTTTGATTTACCATTATATGTTTACCCAATAACCTATCGTCACAAAACAGTGGCAGAGTGTCAAAATAAAAGGGAGGACGATGTTGAACAAGATCAGTGTTATTCTGGTCACTAACAAATGTTTGTTATGCTGGATTTGCCTACAAAGGGACTGAAGTAACATATTTCCATTTTGATTTACCTTGTTCGTTTACCAGTGATTTATCATTCGGTAGCAATGGCAGAGTGTCATAAATAAATAAAAGAGGGACTTTTGTTGAACAAAATCTGTGCTATTTGGTTTTTATTTGTGTGTAAAGTGTAAATTTTAGTATGAACAGAACTTGTATGGTCTTGTCCCCATCACTTCACGTTCCCGTCATTCCCATGCGCGCTTCAGGCGTGCGTCCTGTAAAACGTACTCATCCCCCGCCCCCCCCCCCCCCCCCCCCCCCCTCCCCTCCCCCCGTGATTTATGCGAATATTCATGCTATTGGACTTATAATCACATGCAAAAAACTGAACAGATCACAAAAAAAAATCAAAAATAATTTTCTTGGGAAGAACTGGGTTATCCAAAGTCTAAGGTAAGAATGAACGTGTCTTAAACTAAAAAAAAAAAAAAAAACACGTCCCATCCTTTGCTCCGACGCCCCAACAAAATACGTATTCCATTTTTCTTAGACAAGTATTTCGCACCAAACCCCAACAAGCAAAAAAAACAATACACCATCGTGGGCACTAGGTGTGTTTTAGACATTTAGAAGGGCAAAATGCTACCATCTTGATAGGGTGAGTGAAAAGAAGATAAGGGTTACACAAACAAGCAGACATCAATCTGGATGTTGTGGTCAGGAACGAAGGAGAAAAAGAAGATGTAAGGTCGAGGTGGCTGTAGTTACCGAACTACAAAGAAAGCATTTGTGGTGGTTGTAATTATGGCTATTTGTTTGTGTACACCTTGGACCGAGGGAATGTACATTCACACCTATACGTGCCCAGTTCGTGACACCTCCTTTGATGATATGTGTGACCTTTTCAGAGACTAGGCGCGAGCTTGGTGTCAAAAGGCATATTTAGTCTTGAACGGATTTTTTTTCTGACTCTCCAGTGCATATGTAGCATTTTTAAGACTGTCATCTTTGTCCATTTTATTTAGCATATGTTCACCATACCTGAACTTTCGTTTTATACATAACAAGATAATGAACAGGCCTATGCTACAATCAGGCCTATACATAACAAGATAATGAACAGGCCTATGCTACAATCAGGAAGGCCACTCTGACTGACATGCGAAATAAATTACCGCAACTAATTAATAAATCTGCCAAATGCGACTGCTTAGAGTTTCAAATCAGCTTAAGAGCACTGTACATACCAAACAAGTGCACCACATGACGAAGCGCAAATACTAGGCAGAAATTCTGCATTACATATACAAACGAAAGTGGGTTTTGAACCAGTTGTCCATTTCTCTGGCACATTGCCCAAGCCCAGAACTCAAGAAACATTTTTCTCCATACCAGGATGGAATATTTAGATTGCCATATATAGTATATTAATATTTGTGTCCTGTAAATTTTGGTTTATTTTTTTAGGTGCTTAACTGCACTATTCAATTTTACTGTGTTCCATTGGGACACGTCAAAGGGCACTTTCAAAGCTTAAATAATGATATAATATTTTTACACCCACATCAACACAGTCTTATTTGCTTAATATGGTGCACCACTTGGTATAATGAGTCAGGACACAAGACCACCGCGGTGGCGCGATGAATCCCGAGGGGGCGGGGTGGGGGGTGGGGGGGGGGGGGGGGCTAAATCACCACAGGCAAGACAACACCTACAATGTTTCCCCAACTGACCACTGTCGCACAGCAGGGTCTCCGTCAAGCACCCCCATGTTAACCGCCATCACATTCTTCAAATGACAGTGCACATGAGTCTGCCCACACGAAAACGACACTCAGCTCATAACATGTATACCCTAAAAGGTTGGTGCACACACAACACACACACACACGGACACACAGACCCAGACCCAGACCCAGAACCCCCCCCCCCCCCCCCCCCACTCACACACCACATATCACACCCAATGACCAAGTCTGGGATTCAAAACTTCTGAATAAATTGAAGTTAATTGGTCTCTCGGGATGTATGTACAATTACTTAAAAATCTTTTTAAGTGATAGAACAATACAAACGAAGGTAGGAAATGTATGTTCTAATGAAAGACATATCCAGATGGGAATCCCGCAAGGAGCTGTGTGTAATATTTTGATCCATGATCTTCCTAAATCATTATCAAAAACTGTTGAACTAGTACAATATGCGGATGATATCTGCATATGGATGAAAGTTACTTTAAAACGTCACGTACCAGTTAGATCAATCAACCATATTAAAAAGTCATATACAAATGAACTAGATAAAATTAGTAAGTACATGACTGAAAATGGATTGGCCCTTTCAGCTGAAAAATGGCATATGGTTCTGTTCAATACTGGCTGTGACCCTGATCCTTTGCCCTCATTTCTAATAGATGGATTGTGCCTTGAATATAAAAAGGTTGTAAAATTTTTAGGAGTAAATTTAACTTCTAATTGAACTGAAATCATCACATACAAACTATTCTAACAAAAGGTAACATAACATTAAATTTCTTGAAAATGGTGAGTCAACAATCCTGGGGTAAGACAGTAAAGTATTAACACATTCAGCTACTGCGCTTGTACGATCAAAACTATCCTATGCCCAGGAGACATTTAGTAAAGCTTACAAGATAGCTCTTGGTGTCCCGGTTCATGCATCAACTTTAAAGACTTATATGGAGATCGGAATATTACCTTTTGAAAGAAAATATGAAACTTGCATCTGCAAAATATATTTTAAGAAGTCATACACTACAAAATCTTAATACCAGTGAAACTGAATTAAAATCAGAAATAAATTTTCCTAAACCGGCACAAAATATTGATTCTCTAAAATTGATAGCCTCATACACATCTGACTTATTTACAAAAGCAGGCACTACACCTCAAAACGTAGCTCCTCGGGTGTCTTTTAGCACTATTCCGGATTGGGAACTTAGTAGAGCAAATTATGACATAGACTATACAAGTTTAAGAAAAAGTGATGGACCCTTGTTGCTTACGAATGTTAAGTCACATATAAATGAAACTTATATAAATCACCTTAAAATCTATACAGATGGTTCTGTACTAGACAATCATTTGTCTGGTTCAGCATTCATAATTCCATCCTTAAAAATAGAGAAAGGTTACCACCTTGGAAAGAATATTTCCATATTTACTGCGGAACTTGTTGCCATTATTATGGCATTAAACTTTCTTCTTGATTTTCGATTTCCTGTATTTCAAATACTACTTTGTATTGAATCAAAATCAGTCCTACAAGCTCTAAAATTTTCGAAAACAAGTGTGAGAGCAGAACTTATATCAGAAGTGTACCACTTATTCATTTTTTTTTTTTTGCATTTACATGGTTCTGATGTCGATTTTTGTTGGGTTCCATCTCACTGTGGATTACCTGCGAATGAAAGGGTAGACAAATTAGCCAAAAAGGCTGCTATCACTGAAACTGATTTAACAAAGATATACATTCCTTTATCCTTACATGAGAGTTATAGTCTTTTAAAAGACGCAGCCTGGAACTCTATTTCAAAGAAGGGAAAAGGCACCAAAAACAAAAGGGGATATTATTTAACAAGATATCAGCAAATAAAACAGGTATAAAGAATCTTTACCAAGAGAGGATTTTTAAAAGTTTGATTTTTAGATTGAGGCTTAATACCTTTAAAACCAACTTCTGTAAACATGTGACTTGTATTTGTGGCCAGTAAATCACTCCGTTCCATCTACTATTTTTGTGCGATAGAATGAAACCCTATTTACCTGCTTGGTTGTTTGAACACTGAACCGTCGATGTCAGTCTTTGAAGACGTCATCTCTGACGAATCGAACATTTTTAAAGTTGTTCAAGGACTGATCAAGAGCCCAATTGGACATTTACTTTAACGTCAATGTTATTTTCTTAATCTTGGTGTTAGTTGCTTATTTAGTGTTTCTTTGAAAGTTTTGGATCCAGTTATGTGGTGGTGTGTGTGTGTGTGTTTTTTTTTTCTTCTTTTTTTTTTAATCTAGGCCTAATTGCATTATACATACCTACGTACGCCCCAATTCAACACACCAACCGTTTGCATGCATACACCCAAAACATCACATGCACACACACACACACACACACACACACACACACACACACACACACACACACACACACACACACACACCACTTACATACTGTCTAAGATCACTGTTAGGTGGATAGACGTTAAATTAAAGAGAACACACACACACACACACACACACACACACACACACACACACACACACACACACACACACACACACACACAACGAAATTGAAAAATCTTATGAAGTGGTGGAGGAGAAGGGGAATGGGGTGGTGGTGGTGGTGGATAGGAAAGTGTGTGTATGTGTGGGGAGGGGGGGGGGTTGTTACAGGCAAACATATGTTGTTCAGCAGGCTTGATTTAGAAATATGGACATCTATGACAGAAATGTGCACAATAACTATGTTCTCCATATTAGACAGCTTTTCAGCATCAAAATGTTTGCATATATTTTTTTTTTAAGTTGCAAACAATATTCTTTGCCGGTCTTTGGGGTCATATGGCTTATGTTATGAACACATCAAGTATATCTAGTATTGCTTTTTGGTTCAGATCTAAATGTTTTGTGTTTTTACGTTAAACGTATTAATTTCCACTTGACTGTGATTAATCTAGCGACATGTGCACACAAAATTACAATTCCGAAGTTTTTCAAGTCCCAGATCTATCCCCAAAGCCCCCAGAAACTTCCAGAAGATTCTGAAAAAAAAAACTATTTCGGGAATGTGTAATTGGTTTTACTATGTCATACTTCTCATCTTCCTTGAAAGTTCCGTATGCTTTGATTGCTGATAATACCCATGTTTTTAAAAAAGGAATACATACTGGGTCAGTCAAACAACAGGTACACACAAATGACAAGACAACTGAGTCCGTCAAACAACAAGCACAAACAAATTACAAGACAACTGATTCCGTTAGACAACATGAACAAACAAATTACAAGGCGACTGATTCCGTCAGACAACGGGAACAAACAAATTACAAGACAACTGATTCCGTCAGACAACAGGAACAAACAAATTACAAGACAACTGATTCCGTCAGACAACAGGAACAAACAAATTAAAAGACACTGATTCCACCAAACCACAGGAACAAACAAATTACAAGGCAACTGAATCCGTCAAACAAAGGAACAAACAAATTACAAGACAACTGATTCCGTCAGACAACAGGAACAAACAAATTACAAGGCAACTGATTCAGTCAAACAAAAGAACAAACAAATTACAAGACAACTGAGTCCGTCAAACAAAGGGACAAACAATTACAAGACAACTGATTCCGTCAGACAATGGGAACAAACAAATTAGAAGACAACTGATTACGTCAAACACAGGGACAAACAAATTGCAAGACAACTAAGTCCGTCAAACAACAGAGACAAAAACAAATTACAAGACAACTGCGTCCGCCAAACAACAGGGACAAACAATTGCAAGACATCCAAGTCTGACAAACAAGGGGAGAAACAAATTACAAGACAAGTGAGTCCACCAAACAACAGGGACAAACAAACTACAAGACAACTGAGTCCGATAAACAAAGGGACACACAACTTACAAGACAAGTGAGTCCACCAAACAACAGGGACAACAAATTACAAGACAAGTGAGTGCACTAAACAACAGGGACAAACAAATTTCAAGAAAAGTGAGTCCGTCAAGCAAAGGGACAAACAAATTCCAAGCCAACTGAATCCGCCAAACCCGGGACCATGCTGCTTCCAATTCAGTAGTGGGGTGACCATCCACAACCCGGCGGGTCCTCGGGTGGCGGATAGGGGAACGGCCCTCAGATTTGGGGGTTAGCTGTGATGTAGGTCAGGCTTGCCTGGCTGAATAAGCAGTCCCCGGACCAACTGGCGATGTTCCTACCAGGACGGGGTGGGTCAACAGGTGGCACTGTTGTCCTCACTGAAATACCCCATGTGTCCTAAAATGGGCTCATCCTGCGGTCAAGAGGCGCGTTATAGCCTCTAGCCATGGGATGGGATCATCAGAGAAAACAATTCCCCCTGTGCTCACAGGATAGGACGTACGGGCCATGAGCTAAGGGTGAGGCACTCCGAAAGAAAACTCCAGCTGAAGACGGAGGTATCGGACCACTGGCGCAACTAAAACCACGATACCACGCATCTACACTTTCATGATGATGCAGTCCACATATTTGGATGTGGCGCTCGACCTTTGGAGACCCGCCGGGGGAGGTCGGGAGCCGGGCCCTATGCCTCAAAGGGGCCCACCCCAAGCAGTCGGTGGTCGGACAAGGAAATTCCGCATGCCTATGCGTGGGAGAAGGAGACCTCATTCTCCTGCTGGTGCCAAGCAAACAACATCATCCAGAATGCTCAACATTCTCCAGTGGAATGCAGAAGGGGTGCATAAGAAGAAACTTGGCCTGGCAGAAAGGATGCAACAAGAAAATAATGATGTCGCATGTGTCCAAGAGGCACATTTGACCGTAAACCATCGCTTACAAGTGAGGGGTTACGAGACCGTCAGGTTGGACCGTGAGGAAAGAAACAAAGGAGGGGTGCTTGCCTTGGTGTGAATTCCATCGCCGCACCAGAATTCAAGATCAACACCAATCAACAGGCAGAGATCCAAGCAAGAACACAACATCAGGATCTACAATGTTTATTGCCCTCAAGATCGTGATCTTTCCCTCACATACATGAACATCCCAGACAACAACTGCATGGTGGTGGGAGATTTTAACAGTCACTCAGAGAGATCGGGCTAAGAAGTTGAGGATTGGGAGATTGACACACATCTTCATCTCATCAACCAAGAAGATGATGAACCCACCTTCTACTCTAGACGCTGGATGAGCACATCAACACCAGATCTAGCGTTCGCCACCAATGACTTGCTCGTCAGGACCAAAAGAACAGTCCTCATCCAGCTTGGAGGAAGTGACCCAAAGCCTGTCAAACTCTCTATCAACCTCAACTTGCAGGCTCCTCAAGCAAAGTGTTTTCCCCGCTGGAATTATAAAAAAAGAACCGGATTGGACTCTCTTCGAGACCGTCATAGATACATACACAAAGCCAATCAACATCAGGCAGAACGACTCAAACAAGATGGTTCAAGAGTTCACAAAGGCCCTCTTGAAAGCTGCTACAGAATCCATACCAAGAGGACCACGCAAACACTACAAGCCCTATTGGACGGAGGAACTCCAGAATCTGGAAGATGCTGTAACGGAAGCCAGGGACCGAGCAGAAAAGCAGCCATCACTGGAGAACAACAAAGCGCTGAAAGAAGTAACTGCCAGATACAATCTGTCCTGCGCACATGATGCAAGGAAAAGCTGGCAAGAGAAAACTGAAAGCCTGAATCTCGACAAGGGATGGCAGCAAGCTGTGGAAACTGGTTAGAACCCTCAGTAACGAAACAACAAGTCAGTCCTCAATAAACAATAAAAGAGAATGGAGATTACCTCTCTGGAAAGAAACAGCAGACCATTTCATAGACGTCTATGAAAACATCAGCAATCTGGAAGTCCCTCCTGAGCACAGAGCTGCAGAGCACAGGGCCCAAGGTGAACTTCATGAGAAAGAGCCCCAAGAGGAAGTCATGACCGCAGCTTTCACAGAGAAGAGCTGGAGGAAGCGTTGCAGAGCCTTAACCTCAAGACGTCACCTGGACCAGACAGAATCACCAATGAAATGATTCTGCATCTTGGGATGAAGAGCAAGGCAGTCCGTCTAACAATTTTTAACTCCAGCTGGAAGACAGGATCAGTACCACAGTGTTGGAGGGCAGCAGACATGATCCCCATTCACAAACAGGGAAAGGACCAGTCGAAGGCTGACAACTACAGACCCATCAGCCTTACAAGCTGCTTAGGAAAGCTGATGGAGAGACTTGTCAGCGCAAGGCTTGTCTGGCACCTTGAGGAACATCAGCTGCTGAGCTCTGAACAGGCAGGCTTCCGCCAACACAGATCAACAGAAGACTAGATCACATTCATCACTCAAAGCATAGAGGACACTTTCCAAGAAAAGAAGAACACGCTTGCTGTCTGGATTGACATAGGAAACGGAAAAAAGTCTGGAAGGACGGACTCAGGCTTAAACTACGGCGATGTGGTGTGTCTGGGAGGATGTACACCTGGATCAGCCAGTACCTACACAACCGCCAAGCCCGAGTAAAGACACCGGGCCAATAGAGCAAGAAGAAGGTGCTGAGACAGACAGTACCACAAGGAGGAGTCCTTTCGCCAACGCTGTTCCTTATCTTTATAGATGACATCGTCAGAGATCTGCCAAGAGGGGTCTGAGGAGCGATCTACGCAGATACCTGGTACTATGGTGCTCTGAAGAGTACACCACTACAGCACAGGTACGCCTCCAGACTGCGCTCAATAAGATCAACGACTGGTCCAAAGAATGGCTTGTCTCTGTCAACTCAAGCAAAATAATGTACACAGTCTTCAGCCTATCCAGCAAGAAGCAAGAGGTGAAGCTGACTCTGAGCAACCAAAGGCTTGCAGAGGAACCCACACCTACCTACCCTAGGAGTGACCTTTGACCGCAGGCTCACTTGGAAACAGCAGACCACCAGATGCTGTAGCAGGGCCAAGCTGAGACTGGCGATCATGAAGAAACTTGCAGGGACGGACTGGGGGCTGACGAACGTATCCTGAAGAGACTCTATACGGGGAGAGTCCGACCTGTGGTTGAGTACGGGACATCAGCATGGGCATCAGCAGCAAAGTCTAACCTCGACCATCTCAACAAGATACAGAACCAGCTCAGCGTGTCATAACTGGCGCCATGAGATCCACACCAATCCTGAAGATGGAGGAGACCACTGGGCTACAGTTACTGGAGGACAGAATGTACACAAAGATCCTCATCCAGGCGTTAGTAACGGCTATAATGGTAACCTAAAACATCCGGCATCATCTGTGACCCATAATGAACATACCTACAAATTTCCGGAAAGATCGGCCAAGTACGTTCTAAGATATTTCAAAAGAAAGCGTTATGGGCCGTTATAGCCGTTAGTAACAGCTATAACGGTAAACCAAAATGTCGGGCGTCATCCGTCACCCATAATGAACATACCTACAAATTTTCAGAACGATCGACAAAGTGCTTTCTGAGATGTTTCATAAAGAAGAAAAACCGTAACGAGCCATTATAGCCGTTAGCTAACGGATATAACGGCAAACTAAAACATCGGGCATCATCCGTGACCCATAGTGAACATAACCGCTAATTTTCACACAGATCGGCCAAATACTTTCTGAGATATTTCATGAAGAAGAAAAACTGTTACAGGCTGTCATAGCCGTTAGTAACGGCTAATACAGTAAACTAAAACATCGAGCGTTATTCGTGACCCATAATGAACATGCCTGCTAATTTTCACAAAGATCGGCCTGGTGCTTTCTTAGATATTCCATGAAGAAGAAAAACCGTTACAGGCCGTTACAGCCGTTATTAACGGTTATAACGGTAACCTAAAACATGGGGCATTATTCGTGACCATCAATGAAAATACCCACAAATTCTCAGAAAGATCCGCCAAGTACTTTCTGAGATATTACATAAAGAAGAAAAACCGTTACAGGCCGTTACAGCCATTAGTAACTGTCATAACAAGGTAAACTAAAACATCGGGCATCATCCGTGACCCATAATGAACATACCTGCGAATTTTCACAAAGATGGGCCAAGTACTTTTTGAGATATTCCACGAAGAATAAAAACCGCTACAAGCCCTTACAGCTGTTAGTAACGGATAAAACGGCAAACTAAAACATCGGGCATCATCCGTGACCCATAATAAACATACTTACAAATTTTCAGAAAGATCGGCCCAGTACTTTTGTCTGGAGCGAGTGGAACACATTTTGACCGCGGACAGACAGACGGACGGACCGACCGACAGACAGACCGACAGACCCACACACACACACACACACACACACACACACACACACACACACACACACACACACACACACACACACACACACACACACACACAGCATTTCTTCGTTCCCATTTTAAAAACTCCCTGTTCTATAAGAACTGGAGTACAAAAAAAAATAAAATAAAATAAAAGACAGAAACCCAGAAGCACTGGAATGAGAAGACGAACAATTTTAACACAGATATGGACACTGATAATATGCAGAATCTGTCAAGAACCTTACATGGTATGAAAGAAACCAGACATAGTAGGCAAGGCACAGACAGCAA
>JADBJO010014731.1:25000-30000 GCA_016801955.1 Conus betulinus
GTGTTATCTATGTTTATTCTTTAAGATCTATGTTATGAGCTCACCCCACCCCCACCCCCACCCCACCCACCCCTCATACCAGTCCTTCCCTTGAGAATGGGCTTTGTAAGCTTTCCTCAATAAATCATTCATTCATTCAAAAAGTCATACATATTGGCTTTGACATTACTAACAATACAAACAAGACAGGTGTCAAACGGATGAAGTCACCTTATACAACCGTTTTTGTCACCAAAGGATTTTACTATGTACAGAACCAATTTGAAGCTGGGGATCATCTTCCCTGACTGTTAGTTTACATCTTTGCTTCCTAACAGCATCTGCATGGTTAGACTGGTAACTGAGTATTAAAGGATCATCTGAGCAGTTCGAACATTTGCTCTAGAAATAGTGGACCTAGCCGATATTTCTGCCCTACATGTGTTATTCTGGAGTATATTCGGGAGAGCGGACATTAGTTCTCTCTCTCTCTCTCTCTCTCTCTCTCTCTCTCTCTCTCTCTGTGTGTGTGTGTGTGTGTGTGTGTGTGTGTGTGTGTGTGTGTGTGTGTGTGTGTGTGTGTGTGTGTGTGTGTGTGTGTAAAACCAAAAAGATCTGCATGCTGTACTGTCATTTGGCAGATCACAGTTTGCCAACAGATAGCAGCTATGCAGCCATCCCATCTGTTTCCAGGTTCTGCATTGCCTTCTCACCTAGTGTTGTCTGCAGTCAGAGGTAATATTACCCAGTGGCATTGTCTTCTCACCTACTGTTGTCTGCAGTAAGAGGTAATATTACCCAGTGGCACTGCCTTCTCACTACTGTTGTCTGCAGTAAGAGGTAATATTACCCAGTGGCATTGCCTTCTCACCTACTGTTGTCTGCAGTAAGAGGTAATATTACCCAGTGGCATTGCCTTCTCACCTACTGGTTGTCTACAGTAAGAGGTAATATTACCCAGTGGCATTGCCTTCTCACCTACTGGTTGTCTACAGTAAGAGGTAATATTACCCAGTGGCATTGTCTTCTCACCTACTGTTGTCTACATTCAGAGGTAATATTACCCAGTGGCATTGCCTTCTCACTACTGTTATCTACAGTCAGAGGTAATATTACCCAGTGGCGCTGAAAGAGGCCTACAGACATTCATCTGACACTAACAGTGGGACATCTCGATAGATTGTTTGTGTGGAAATTCTTATTTGAAGGGAAATCGAATACAGAACATCCGCACCAACAATGCGATCAATCCTTCTTGTTTACGGGAAAAAAAAAATCGTTACTCTTATTCAGGAAGTGTCAGAAATTGTGCCCAAGTTCCTGGTGGGCGTATGTTTATTTCTTAAGGGAGAGTGTCGACGGAACAGTGTGTGTGTGTGTGTGTGTGTGTGTGTGTGTGTGTGTGTGTGTGTGTGTGTGTGTGTGTGTGTGTGTGTGTGTGTGTGTGTGAGTGAGTGCACTGGTGCCCGTACGTGCAGGCATGTGTACATATGTGTGCGACTGTGTGTGTGTGTGTGTGTGTGTGTGTGTGTGTGTGTGTGTGTGTGTGTGTGTGTGTGCCTTTGCATGCCCGTGTTTACGCGTACGTGCTTACACATATATGTATGCTTTCGCGTTCCTGTGTACTCGTACCTATGTGCACGCTGCTTTTATGCGTGCACCCAAACACCTGCTCATATACCCGAGTACTGAAACACCTACACACATAAAACATGAGGGGGGGGGGGGGTATAGTCTGAACTTTAGTGTGCTATGGCAATCAAGAGAATAGAAATTTTGTTATGTGAGAAGCATATAAATATCTGGACATTTGAGTGGAATGGCAATTAAGAGAATAGAGGTGCTATTTTCTAACTGATTAAGGAAGGAAAATTTTAAAAACTCTCTAGATTAAATAGTAACATTAAAAACCAGCTATGACATGCGTACGCACACCCATTCCCACAGCTGGACGAAATCCCCTATTGAACTGATCCAGACTTTGCACACATTGAATCGCTGTTAGAACTATTTTCAAAATGCGCTCAGTTTCACTGCTAGCGCTGAAGCAAGATTCACCATATCTATTTTAAACTGTACATTTTTGCAGCTTTTGGTTTCCCTTCCAGGTACGTCTCTTTCTTCTGAATGGAAGGAACCCTACCTGTCCTCTGTACTTGAAGGCATAGATTGTCCTGATGATGTTACCTTCTTCAGTATATGTAAGATGGAATATACTTGAAAAAAGAAATCTAGTTAAGATAAGACCTCTTTTTTCTCATATGTAGTATTGTAACTTTATTTCTCAGTGTAAGTGACGAGCAAATAGAACCAGAGAATGAAATACTTGGTTTGAAGCACACGTCAGAAAAACGATCGGGATATCGATTGCCTTGGACAGGCGCACCGCTTCCCACACATATTTTTGGCGTTTTTTTTTCTGACCTAATTGCTTTGGTTGCTTCCCATGAAAACGGCGAAGTCACTCTCGTTGAACGCAAGCTGTAACACATATTACTTCCCTTGCAGATTTCCGCACATCGTCTATCGCTCTCGCCTTTCTTCATGCCGCTTCATATGTTTATATATATTTTTACAATCCCTTTCTCTTTGGGCTCTATTGTTTGTTGTGTTTGTGCAGTATTAGGTACCTACCCTGAGATCCACTTAATTTGTTTTTTACTCTCTTTCCATTCGCTTTGGAATCTCATAGATTCAGAATTGTTTTCAGTGACCGGGCGTTGTCTGTATTGCGGAAGCAAATGGCATATAAAAGACACACACACACACACACACACACACACATATATATGTTAAATTAACGAGACACCTTTTGGAAAGTCCATTAAGAACATTATTATAGAAATAGGGGGTGATAAGCCTTCATATCTGCAGTGGTAGATGATTCTGCCTAACTGACAGTATGTGCTTGCGTGGGTGAATGGGGAATAAATAAATGCTTCTCAAAATGAACCTTCAGCAAGCTTATAGTCTCCAAAGCGGGAGACCATCTCCAATGGGGAGAAAGCTCACTAACATATAACTCCTGGTCAGATACCGGTATTTTCGAAACTGATTGTTTCTCCTCAGTGACCGCGGAAAGTGGTAATTTGACTCCTCTCTGCCTTTTCGGTTTTAAGAAGAATGCTATACCAGAAAAAGGCTGGTGTGTGCAATACCATAGTATGTTTGTTGAGTTTTTCAAAAAACCAACTAAAGGTGCCACCTAAGAAGCAAAAGAAAATCATGAAAGAGCAAAACAAGCTACATTTTCTTGTGAAAAGTAGAGGAACCTCGTTTCAAAGCAATGCTATACAATGTTACATCCGTTACATTAACCATGTGGGGTATATACGACGGGGGGGGGGGGGGAATATAATTATAGCTTCGCAGGTCACAGAATGCGTGACTCCTTTTGCAAGTTGTTCGTCTTACTGCAGAGACAACGAAGCATGTCCGGAACTAGGTCCGCCGACACTCCTCCTTTGAGAGTTTACAGGAGAGTTTGAAGCGGATGATTCCCTTCATGAAAGCCACCAATGCCCCTGTCTGCCTCTTCTACAAAAGAGAGCGGTCCGTTCTCCTCTGGCCCTTCCCTGAATCACAGCTCTTACCTTTAGCGTTGTGAACATATCACAGTGAGAAACAACTTTGATACCCGGCTAAAACGGCTATGACTACCTGGTGACAATCAGCTTAGGGCAGGTGTCGTGTCTGGAACCCTCGATGAATTAAACCAGTCTACACGGGAATGCAAAGTCCGGAACTGACGGACTAGATAGAGAACCCATTAACAATGTTTAACGAGCAGGAAGAGGATTTCTATCGTCAGGCTGTGGAGTGTAAAGAGCTGTTGTGGATCAGGCCCTAGTCTGTAGATAAGTTTCGTACCATACATTTGCCTGATGAATGGTAAAGATAGGAAAGTTCAACCAGCCGGGAGATTTATTCCCAGTCTGGCCACCCTTGACAAGTTCGAATTAGGCTCGCCTTGGAGCTGTAAAACATTGCACACATCTTTACAGGCTTCATCGAGAATGTTGTGTAGCGCAGTCTTCGCATGTGTGTTGTTAGGCCTAAGTGAGAGTATTTGAGGTGTGTTAACGTCTCTCATAAGACTCTACCAGACCTCGCAATATTTATTATTTGATCACATTCTCGACCTTTGGCCAAATCTGGTAGTGTTTTGGGGCAGTCACTAGAAACCTTGCTGAGAGGTTGAAATTTAGACAGGTAATCGGGGCTTGTCACGCGGACACAGACGATCTGCCCGACGTAACGTGTCGAAATCACTCCCCGGCGAGGGAGAGTGAGCACATGTTCAAACTCATCTATGACTGACCTCCCCTTTTTGTTCGAAAGTTGCTTTCCTACTGCAATATTTTCAAAGTATCCAAACCGACAAAAAATATTAATCAAAGCAGATTGTACTGAACAAGAAGAAGAAGAAGAAGAAGAAGAAGAAGAAGAAGAAGAAGATGTAATTTTGCAACAATGACCTGTTATAGAAGACACTGATAAGGGACACTACTTTTGGTGGACTGCAATATTTTCAAGATATGCAAACCAATAAAAATATAAATCAAGCAGACTGTAAAGAAAAAGAAGAAGAAGAAGAAAAAGAAGAAGAAAAAGTAATGTTGCAACAATAATTCATAATAGAAGACAATGATAAGGGACACTACTTTTGCTGGACTCTGGGAAAAAATCTGTTAGAGTTCTTATTCTTGTTGCACACGGACCGCAAACTAAAACAAAACATTACACTGGCGTCAAGGATGGAACAACTTCCACTCCAAAAGCAGTGACGGTAAAAGAGGGTTGCAAATGAAACTGCAAAAGACCCAGCTCTCACAAGTGTTTCCAGTGCTCTCATTACAACCAGTGACACATAACACTGATGGTGCAACAGACCCACAGTCATTGCAGGTACTCTTTCTCTGTCGCTCAGAATTATCTTTGACGTACAGCACAAGAATTGTTCTGAAAGGACGGACAGATTGGCCGACCGCAATCACTCCATCACAAAACAGCAAACAAAC
>JADBJO010014731.1:40000-46460 GCA_016801955.1 Conus betulinus
TGTGAGGAGAGGGAAATTCATTGTTGCTGTCATGATGATTTTGGCATTTACCTTGCATGCACAGTTTTCTGTTTAACTGGGTCTACTGGCCAGAATACAGAGATTGCCAATACCGAAAGGAGATTACCCTGTTTGTTATATATGTATTTGAAATGTTAGATTTTTTCTTTTGGTCTGTAATATCATTTCTTTTGCTCGCTGCTGGAAACTCAGTACTTGTTCAGCAAGTAGCTAGATCTACCACGCGTTCCCTTAAGATGAGAGGGATCGATAAGCAGCAGACTAAATCAGGAACTGACCAAGTGCATTCCATGACTATCACTCTACTTGTGACATCAACAGCATTCTTAGTACTGACTACACCAAAGTGCATTTATGACCTGGTGCAATCAACAACCTTTCATGACCATTCAGATCCAATGGTGCAGGTGGCAAGTTCTATTGTTGATTTGTTGTGGATTAGCTCTTGCTCTTACAATTTTTATTTGTATCTACTCAGTGGTAGGAAATTCAGGCAGCAAACGAAACGACATCTACGTTGTCATGACACTGGCCAAGTGAGACAGACAGTCCCTTAGAATTCAATTGTAGATTGGTCAAAGAATTAAGATGTAAATTCTTCTGGAGGTGTGGATTCAGGGAAATTGCTTGCGCTCACTGCGTCAAGCTGCTGGAAAGTATATCTGAAACTTACTGGATATATTAGTACATCGCCTTGACATTGAAATATGTTTAATCTTTTGTTATTACTTTCTGCCATAAAGCTTTGTCAGACATGGTTTCTTACTACCCAGACCTTAACATTACTGTGTCATTTGCTCACACTGGACGCAAACATTTCTAATTCCGTCGCTTAGAGTATTTGTGACTTAGAGCACACAAAGAGATGAACGCAACGAATTGGAGACAGAAGCTAGAACATGTGTTCCATTTGGTTTGACATAGTTTTAATCAAGGAATGTGGTGCAAAAACCGACCATTTACGAAGAAAGAACATCTAAGCTGGCGTGAAAGTGAACTGCGTCCTTTGAGCTGGCTAACCATGCGCACAGAATATATCTGTTTAATGAGTCTCTGTGCTGCATTGTCAGTTTTTAATTTTCATGTATCCATGAAGTTTTGGTGTCCTTTTTTCACTTCACAAGCCTGTGCCTTTACCAGAACATTCTTTTTGGTTTTCCTACTCTTTCAGCCTCGAGTCAGAAGGGACGGAAGCACAGCTACAATGTCCTCTTCAGTGTACATCGCTTACAGTACACCTGCTACGTTTGGTACAGCCTTCTTTGTAGGGCGGCGAGGAGTGAGACAGATTCATCGGGTTGCTCCAGCTCTTTTGCCTGCATGTCAAGGCCTCAGTCTCCTCATATAGGTTTCCCTGTTCGTTCTGCAATGTTGTCAGTCTGTCGTGTTTTCTGTCTTTCCCCCATTTCTCTTCCCTAGCAGTTCCCATCAGGTCTGTTTGAGCAAAGCAGCTGGATTTTGTGATATGGTCTTATCCACATAGTTTTTATCAACTGGTGTCAGCCGTTTTTCACATCGTCTAATGTGCGATGCCTGATGATTTGACGCACTTGTTCAATGGTGATTTTACTACATATCTAATTTTTAGTAGCTTGTGGTAATACCTCACCTCCATGGCCTAGATGTTCATGAAGGATCACAGGGTAAGTACACGGGGGAGCAGTTTCTAAGGTTCCATCCATGGTCAGTTACATTTATAGTGATGGTGAGTTGTAGCTAGCCGTCAACGTGGTCTTCCCAGCACTGACTTCCATGACATGTCTTGCTGATGTTGTTCATCCAGTTCTCTAACAAGCTTGCCGAGTTCTTGTTCACAGTCAGCCAGACGATGGATGCTGTCGTCTGCAAAACAAATGTTTGAGGTGGTTCTTCCTCCAAAGCTGGTTTGAACTGAAATGACCTTCACGTGAGTTGCAGGACCTGTTGATAAGTGTAGGAGATAAAAAAGCTGACAAACTCCAACTCCCAACTGAAGTATGGCACCACTCTCCAGAAACATTTTGAGAAGTGCAGCAGTGGTGAGCTCTTGTGCCCTATGTTAGAATTCTTCGTTATAGCTCATAGCGACTCCTGCCAGGCTCTGTTATACACCTTTTGAAGTTTACAAATATGTGGTTGAACTCTCTGTGCAGTGTGAAAGTGATGAATCCAGTCTGTTATATATAGCAATAGTAGATTGTGCTTGTGACTGTGCTGTATTCAAAACGAGTAGGGATGCAGTTTAATTGTGTATAGTCCTTTGACCCGTTACAATACCAAAGAAAAGAAACCAATGAAAAGATATGTTAATAAATATATACATCCATACATACATTCTCCATTCGATCCTGCTCACATAACAGTGTACGAAAATATATTTTATCTCATTTGTATCGAATTTTCCCTTCGCTTTAAAGCTAGGAAAAGAAATTTAGACATTTGAAGTTGGCGATCAATATAACCATTAAGAATTCCTGTGCACATTGCTCATATTTCGACAAATAACTTCCTGGACTATTGATGGAATATTTAGTTCTCAGGTCATTGTAATATGTACATTCAAATAGGACGTGGATTCGTCGTCTTCGCAGTCTGCGTAACATAGGGGACAACAGGATGTTCGGCAAGCAAGAAGCGGAGACAGTGACTTTGAATAGTTGAGACTCCCAACCTGAAATGTACTAAGGCGGTTTTTAAAATTCTATTGTTAATGAAACCAACATATTTTTCACGTTCAAAAATATTCTTGAAAGAATAATAAAGATCGAAACGATTGCTTTCAGACATATGAGAATACCACTGCTGACAGAAGCAACTAATAAGGCGATCCTTAAAGACCCTGAGAAAAAGTTTCTTGTTCCCGACTTCACCATACATCCAAACGTAGCCAAAACCATTTAAACACAAAAGATGCTTTAAATGTGATACCCAGTTTTGAACCCTTATATTTCTTTCCTGTAACATATGAAGCATGCTGTATGCTTTTCTTGAGTATCTAGTAGGAGGCTGTTTAAGCAGACGAAACCAAAAGTTGATACACCTAGCTATATATATATATGGGTAGCGACCCAGTTCACCATAAACCATTCATTAGGCGTGAAGTTGGTACATTGAGTATTAATTTACAGGCCTGTAGGTGGAGCTTTTCAATAGATTGGTACGGCTTATAACCTCATAATTCTGAACCGTAGAGAGAGTGAAGGAACAACTTGAGCATCAAGTAGTTTTAAAGAAAAGTTTTGGGAGAAGAACATCCTATTTTTCTTAGTGTTTTAAAAATCTCAAAGGTGGCTCTCCTGGCTCTAGCAACATGATCATAACCAGTAGCGACATCAAAACTAAGTTTAGTTGAGAAGTAACTCCCAGATATGTATATGAATTGACAACATTTAGTTTATCACTGCCAAAAAACCATTGTTCCTTAACACCTAGAAGTGTTTCGTCGGAGCTCAACCTGTGTGACAGCCTTGGTCGACTGCGTCTTGGTTATGGTTGACTTTTGATGGCTAGAGAAGACGGACAGTGTCAAATCTTGTATCAGTTTGTTTGTCAAGGTGCGTACATTCGACTGGTGTAAAAAAGTAATTAATTCAGGTTGACTCTGCCAAGTTATTTATTAATTTTTTTTGTGACATAAAGAAACGATTGAAAATGTGAGCTCCATGTTCAAAACAAGCCCAGCAACAGCAACAACGACGACATCTGCACGTGCAAACAGTGATCAAGACTACAGTAAGAATAGAATGAGTCGTGGTGGTAAGAAATCGAGACGCCCACACAGGTTTACCAATCAAACTCTCCAAAACTGTGTTCACTGCTATAGTGCTGATAGCAACTTGCTATTCAAGCGTCAAGAATTTCTCACCGAATACCTGTGGGTATTACTCACCTCGACTCTGCGCCCGTGCTGTTCCCGTTTTCTCCCTTGGTGTCCATCTTGCTGGTCATCAGCGGATCTTTCTCCAGTGGGCCGTAGCAGTTCGTTTCCTCAATGATTCCACATGGTCCACACACGGCAAATGGCGTGTCGTTCTCATCGTTCATGCAGAGAGTTTACGACGTGTGTTCTTCCTGGAGGCACATGCCATTCTGCTCACCTGGTACCTCTTGTCATGTGGGGATGTGGAGAGTAAACCAGGTCCACAATGGATGCAGGAGAGTAACCAGTATAATTATAACCATGACCACAACTATGCTCCTGAACCAGTTCTTTGCTCAAACCCTGCCCTTCAAAGCGAACTTCACAGAAATCTGTTCTCCTTGGCAGGGTACCAAATGCAGCCTCCTTCTGCGACTGTGAATGGAGTAGATAAGCTACAGTCATGGTGCGAAGTTTTTCAAAGAGAAAATGCCCAACTGAGGGAGGAAATACATCACCTTTCTAATCTGTTCATAGCTCTTAATGAACAATGTAAGAGTTTACTGCATTTGAAAGACTGGTTCACTGATGCGGCGCAAAAGATGGAGAACCAAATTGACAAGGTTGAATCCTTCTCACGTCGAAATACCTCAGGTTCTTCAATGTTCTGGAGATCGAAAACGAGAACGACCAGGAGTGCTTGACGAAGGTGGTTCAACTGCTCAACAGATACTTTCCCATAAAAAAAGGTCAGAAGACGATGTGGACAATGCACATCGTCTCTCAGCCAGAGAAACAGAAATCACAGATACTTTCGTCCTACCATTGTCCGACTCTTCAGCTGGCGAAATAAGCTTACCATCCTGAGGGCCAGAGAATGTAGAAGAGATCTGGCGAATTGTGAAGGAATCCGTATCGCCTCTGACCTTACTGAACGTCAAAATCAGATTGTGAGGGAAGAGAAAAATGCGGGAAGACATGTTTATGTACAGAAAGGACGACTTGTTTACAACAGAAAGAATCTGCAACATCGTGCTAAGATTAGCAGATTGAGAACTATGGACCACAGGGAGTCAACACAGACCAATACAAATCTGTTTGTCACAATTGATTGTGGCCAGCCAGCCCACTCTGAGGGATACTGTGAGCCATCGAATCGCCGTGATTCTACGCCGCCAGTTCCAGAGCTCAACTTTCATCGCACCCAGATACAGCAACCTCCCAGCAACAACCCAAGTAGTCTCCCCTGGACAGCAGATATGAGAGCGTTCCCAGGCCTTCAAACCAACCACAAACAAGTACGCCCAAACACTGCCGAATCTAGGAAGCAGGGGGCCATGTTCGAGCATCCAGGCCCTAAAGCTAGTGAGTCCAGCTTCGTGATGAGCACCACAGTATCTCAGGGAAACTCTTTTCCCTCTACCAACACTAATTCTAACTGCCACAACCCCAACGTCAACCACGTACCAAGACAGTGATTGACAAATGGGGAGCGAGATTGTGTCCAGTATCAGATGAAAAAAATGATCTGCGGATTCCTGACAAAGAACCTGATTGCCCAGACTCCACAATTCCCAAGGCAATAGAAGTAATTCCTTCAGGCAGTGCAGCAACTCCTTCTGACACAACACCACATGGTAACAATACTTCTGTTTTATGCACACCCCAGCCAACCCCAACCCTGTGTCTTCCAGCCTTTTGATTGCATGCCTTCCTATGCGATCTGACCCAATGCAGCGTCCCCAAGAAACCATTCTTGGTCTTGACCCAGTGCCTGACGATAAGAAGCGGTCCCCTCTCATATCCATCCATACCCAGTGACGTGGAAAGCCAGACACCAGATAACGCCTGTCTCGCCGACCCCTCAGTAGACAGCCACAAAGAATCCCAGCTCGACAGTCCTGTTTATCCATGCTGTGAGAAATCGCCGGATAACAGGCCAGTGTCAGGCATCAATGCTGGTGTTTTCCTGTTCCTGGACATCCCAAATCCAAAGTGAAGAACGCTAGTGTTACTCATGTCAATGAAACCACTAATCCATCACCCCCTAAAGCTCCAGTTACACGCAGACAAAACAGAAACAAACTATCTAGACTCAATGAAAGAAGCACACAGACAAGGCTGACAGAGAAATTCACAGTGATGAACCCAATCAACACTCCAGTTTTTACAATGCTAGTAAATAGCAATGTGGCCGGCCCGTTACAGTCAATGACCATCCTGATAGAGTGGTGGAGAGCCTGTCAATTGTTTCTTGGAACATTGATGGTCTAGCTAACAAACTTGCTGACTCGGACTTTACTAATTTTGTTCGAAATATTGACGTCATATGCCTTATTGAAACATTGCTTCATGAGTTCTTTGATTTAGATTATCACTTTCAGAATTTTGACAAATTTAGAACTAAAGCACTTAAACATTCAATTATGGGTCGCAGATCTGGTGGACTTCTGTTACTAATCAACAAAATATTTAATACATTTATTAAATTTATAGAAGTTTCTATCGATCATGTTATTTGTGTAAAAGTGTCTAAGGATATGCTAACAGTTTACCATGACATTTTGTTTATTTTTGTCTATATTCCACCAACAGGTTCTG
>JADBJO010014732.1:0-46457 GCA_016801955.1 Conus betulinus
CAGAGTTACCACCAGAAAGGTGGTATGCGATGTGAACGAGTCGGCAGTGGCTGGCACCACACAACCCCACACGGCAGCAGTGAGAGAGATCAGAGATGATAGCATTCTTTTTTTTTTATGCAGTGCTTTCCGACCCCTCAAAGCGCGTGGTCACGAAGTACACGCCTGCACACGTGTCCATTCTAAAGACGGTACAAACACTCCTGCGTACAACATCGTTTACTGTTCCCTGCACACACACACACACACACACACACACCACTCTCTCACACATCCGCCAGACTACCCTTTTCACACCGCCCTCCCCTTCCCTTCCCTTCTACCTCCCTTATCCCACTCAGTCTCCCGTCCCCTCTCCAAGGGTTTGTCAAACGCCTCCCGCTCACCAGCTTCTACCCTTGCCAACCCGCCGCTTCGCTATACGCCGGACAAATTCACGTGTGGATCGAGGAGAACGAAACGCGCACACACGCGCGCGCGCGCGCGCGCACACACACCACACAGGCAGGCTGGGAGGTAGGCACGCACACACACACACATACACGTACGCACGCACCACACACACACACACACACACACACACACACACACGCACGCACGCTGAATGAGCACGCGCGCACACAGACACAGACACAGACATACACACTCACACACGCACGCACACACACACACACACACACACACACACACACCACACGCAACAAGCACGCAGACACACACACACACACACACACACACACAAACACGCGCGCGCGCGCGCGCAACACGCACGCACACACACACACACACACAACCACACACACACACACACACACACACACACACACAAATATGCACTGGATCACACTGGTCACTTTCGTTCCATATTGTCCAGTGGGACCGTAGGAGGATAGACGGGGTCACTGCAACAATGACCGGTGCACCAGCTGTTTCCACCTTTGATAGCGGTGGTCAAAGGGCGTGTGGGTGGATGGCGGCTAAAGCTGCTGACACACGGGCCTTTTCGTCCGTACGGTTGAGACGAAACATTTGAACCTGTGCGGTCCGACCAGTCAGTGTCGAACGGACGGAGTGCTTCACGATAAAGTTTTCAAACCTTCGAGTTTGATCCCACATGCCGCTTCAAAGGACTGTACAACTGAATACGAAGCTTTTTCTCGAATATTTAGATTCTTATAATTTTTTGAGTTGACATTCCAAAGCACATCATGGCCTTGGTACAATTTAATCAAATGTTTGGTCTCCGAATCGGACAGTCTGACCGCTTTGCTGGACGACGCCATTTTCCTTGTGCCATGGGTGTTGGCTCAATGCTGAGCGTTGATTGGTTGGAGGATACTAACTGTCCGTTTTCGAATCGATCACGGTGTATCTCGAACGGTCGGGTTTAACTGGATACCTAAGTCCGTTTTGAGATGTACGTTTTGCTGTGACAGACGCTACGTTTGGATCGGGTTCGACCGGTACTTCCGAAGCGTACGGGCGGGGAGGCTCGTGTGTCAGCCGCTTAAAGCTCTTGGCCCTGGTCCACACAGCATGGTTGTCCATCCACCCCCCCCCCCCTCCCTCTCTCTCTCTCTCTCTGCCCTACCTCCTCTTGCTCCATACACGGTCCATCGAAGGGGATGAGTCGTGCAGTCTGCTGCGTGTCATCCCTTGATCGCGCTGTTTCAGGTCCGAGTCCACGCTTACAGTTTAGGCCCAAAATGCTATGTTCTCTATCACCACTCAAAGCTGCACCTGGCTTTTGTGAGATGATCAGCCATTACCAAAGCTTAGTCATCGTACAGTCCAGCCCTTGACCCCACACAGTACCTGACTCTGAGGTTGGTCGCATGTCCGTTTTATCTTTTTTGTCTATGCAAAACGATCCACATGACCCTTCATTTTCCTGTCGTCTGCTACACTTTTTTTTTTTTTACTCCAAAATCCTAGTGCCCTACCAACGGCGTAGAAACACAACAAGTCATGCATCACTCTGCTATTTTTTTCGCTCACATTGAACTAATTTACTGACCCCAAATTCCAGGATGAGAAAATCTTTTTCACATACAATCTTTTTTTTTTTCACAGAGCCAGGGCGATTTTCATTTGTTCAAACTTTGTTGTTACTACTTGACCTCTGCTGTAACCCCGAACTCTGACTTTCAGCTGTGTTGGCCATACATCACAATTAGGATTTTACTCTAAATTGCTATACGATCCATGTAAGCGTTTTGAGGCCTTGGATTGATATCCAGATAAACTTATAATTGATCAAAGAACAACCCCGACCAATCATTTCACTTGTTTTTATTTCCACGGATGACATCATTCACAATTTTCAAGTACGTGACCATCCCATTGGGCCGACGTCACACGCCAGGCCTTCTCACTCACCCGTGACCCTATCTTTGCGCCCATCCGGTGGGTGGTTCCTCCCAAAACGTCCCATTCCTTTCGTTATGATCTGCCTGCTTGGAACCCACCTGGCATGTACCTTGACGGGCATATGTAAGAAAAGAAGGTAAAAAATCAACATTCAGGACGCAAGAAAAGGGGTTCTCAAAACAATCTTACTTTGCCTGTCTATAAATACGGACTTGCTGAGGGGCTGGGGGGTGGGGGGGGGGTGGGGGGGGGGGGGGGGGGGGTGGGGGGGGGGGGGGGGGGGGGGGGGGGGTGGGGGGGGGGGGGGGGGGGGGGGGGGGGGGGGGGGGGGGGGGTGGGGGGGCTGAGGGAGGGGGGGGGGGGGGAGGGGGGGGGTGGGGGGGGGGGGGGGGTGGGGGAGAGAGGGGGGGGGGGGAGGGGGAGGATAGAGAGAGAGAGAGAGAGAGAGAGAGAGACGGGTCTACGTGGGTGACTCCCCACATGTCGCTGGGTGGTTCTTTGGGAACGTTCTAGGACCTGCTTAGAGATGCCGAGGGAATGGATGACGATGAGGTCAAAGGCGCGTTCAAAATCTGGCTGTGACAGATAAGAACATGAGAACGATGGACTGAGACGGGTAAGAAAAAAAACAAAAATACAATGCGTTCCCCACCGTACCTCAGAATTAGACGGAATGCTCTTTCATCTTATTACTCCTGAATTTGTGGATGCAAAAACAGTTGTTTGGAACTACATTGAAATCGTTTCAGCTGCATTGCAATCATTTCAAGTGCACCGAAATCACGTAAAGTACGTTGAAATCATGTGAAACACGCTAAAAAGTGTGCGTTGAAATGATTTTAAATACGCCTTGAAAGTGTGCGTTGTAAATACGCTGAAAAGTGTGCGTTGAAATGATTTTGCATGCGCTTAAAAAAAACGCGTAGCTTGAACTGTATTCTTGTAGGGTGTACAACATGATTCAAGCCGCATTAAAAATAAGTTTGAAAAAAAAAAAATGCATTGATTATGATATTCCTTACGTTTACATAAATTGTCTTGCTTGTCCTGAAATACTTTAAGCTGTTTTGAAGTCGTTTATTCAGCATTTTAAACCCTTACTGTGCACTGAAATTTCTTACACATCCCTGAAATTTCTTACTCTGCCCTGAAATTTCTTACACTGCCCTGAAATATCTTACACTGCCCTGAAATCTCTTGCGCTGCTTGGACTGTCTTGCGCCGCACTGAAATTCCCTCGTCTGCTCTGAAATTCCTTACGCTGCAGTGAAATTCCCTACTCTCTCTGGAAATCCCTCATTCTGCTCTTAAATTCCGTATCTTCACTTTAAGAAAGAAATTGCTTGCTGTGTCCTGGAATCGTTTACTTTTTCATTCAGGTCTCCCACTCTGCGCTGAAATCATTAATTCTGCTCGGAAATATGTTATTTTTGAACTGAAATCCTTTACGCTGTAGTGGGATCCCTTGCTTTCCGCTCTGCAATCCCTTACACTGCACAGAAATCCTTTACTCTGTCCTGAAATCCCTTACACTGCACAGAAATCCTTTACTCTGCAATGAAATCCCTTACACTGCACAGAAATCCTTCACTCTGCAATGAAATCCCTTACACCGTACAGAAATCCTTTATTCTGCAATGAAATCCCTTACACTGCACAGAAATCCTGTACTCTGCAATGAAATCCCTTACACTGCACAGAAAAATCCTTTACTCTGCAATGAAATCCTTTACTCTGCAATGAAATCCCTTACTCTGTACAGAAATCCTTTACAATGAAATCCCTTACACTGCACAGAAATCCTGTACTCTGCAATGAAATCCCTAACACTGCACAGAAATCCTTTACTCTGCAATGAAATCCCTTACACTGCACAGAAATCCTTCACTCTGCAGTGAAATCCCTTACTCTGCACAGAAATCCTTTACTCTGTTCTGAAAAAAATCCCTTACTCTGCACAGAAATCCTTTACTCTGCAATGAAATCCCTTACACTGCACAGAAATCCTTTACTCTGCAATGAAATCCCTCACTCTGCACGGAAATTACTCTATGTATTCACCCGAAACGTAAAACTGCACTGAAAGTCGTTTCAAGAGCGTGGAAGTAGATTGCAAGTCACTAAAAAAAAGTCATTAAACTTTGGAAGGAGTCTCCGTAACGATAGAAAATGTGTTTCAGTCCTTTTGAGCTCGTTAGTAATCCTACAGATATCGCTTTAAATGGCACTGTACTCCAGTTCTAAGCTGAACTGAAATCGTCTCGTTCGTAGAACGAATAAACAAAAGGACAGCTGAATCTGTTTATGCTGCCTTTATATCATACTCCGTGTCCTCGGCATTTCTGAAATGCGTTTGAAATTCTTCTGCCTTCAGCCGCATTCGAAACACTTCGGTGTATTACAATCGCACTTTTTATTCCGAATAGAAAGAAAGAAGAAAAACAGAAATTTGGAACAACAACAACAACAAATAAACAACAACAATGACACAACAACAAAAACAACAACAACAAAAACAAATATGCACTTGGAGACAAGAATGATAATTCCACACACCAACCCCCCTTTTTTTTTTTTATTTCCGCATCCTCCACCCCACGTCCAGCCGTATTGGTGCATAATACGTATCTCATTCTCGTTTCGGGGTGGGGCGTTTTTTGGGATGGGGGCTGGGATATAAAAATTACGGGAGACGCTAGGCGGGTGGGGGAAGGAGGGTGGGGCTTTGGGGGTGGGTGGGGTGGGGTGGGGGTGAGGAAGTCGGGGGGGGCCCTTGAAGGCCGTCGAGTCAGAAGCTGTCACATGAAACTCCAGGCAGGCTTTCCAATCACCCACTGTAGCCTATTCAACGTGATAATGGATGGCCCACACCTGTAAGTGGTTTGTTTGTTACGCGCCTACTTTGTCGCCCCTGCACATTTGTCGCCGTGCGACCAAAATTTCTGTTGCTGCGACCAAAGTGTTCGCAGGGGCGACACAGTATTCGTCTGGCCGGGGCGCCGTAACTATGACCTCGCAGCAGTCGGCAGGGGGGCGGTCCAGACCTCTGCCCCGGCCTCTTTTTGGTCACCTTTTTATCAGCCTTGAAGCACCGAAGGAGACGTTCTGACGCACTTATACTGAAGAACGCCGTGTCACGCAACTTCGTGCGTACTGCACGTGAACACAGAACAGAAACTTGGCTGGTGTCAACGCGCGGTACTCGCGGCACGTACACATGCAGAAAAGCACCGCCACAACACACACCACACACACACACAATGCACACGCACACACCACCCACACACCCACACACATCACACACACCCTTGCACACACACCCACACCACACACCCTCACCCACAGACACACACAACACACGCACAACACGTGTCACAGACACACACACTTCAACACACACACCGGCGCGCACGCACAAACACCTCCTACAACACACAGCACGCACGCATGCACCCACTGCAAAGCCTGCGCGCGCGCGCGCGCCTTACACACCACACACACACACACCAAGAGTACACGCGCGCGCGCGCACTCATGTGACACATATACCAAGCCTCGCATGCATTCCTATACCGAGTTGTGCGGCTCGCATGCATTACGCGGTACAAAACACACGATCCATCCACCGACAATACCTCCACCCCCCACCCCCGCCTCACACACACACACCACACACACCACACACACACACACACACACACACACACAACCCGCACACCACACACACACACCACAGCACACACACACACACCCCAACACACACAACACACATGATCACACAAAGCGCAACGCCGCACACACACACACCCACATCCACATAGGCACACACACACCACACACACGCGCGCGCGCCGCGCTGCAACACACACACAACACACACCCACACACACACACACACACCACACCACTCACACACTCTACCAACACACACACACACACCACCCACACCACACACACACCCACACACCCACACACACACTACACACACACCACACACTACAACTAAGATTTGTGCTGTGCATTCGGGTAATATCCCACACGCTAACTTATACGACCGCTTCCCCCTCCCCCCACCAGCCTCTCTCTCTCGTGCCTCTCTCTCTCCTTCTCTCCATCCTCCTCTCTCTCCTCCTACAAACCCTCTCTCTCTCTCTGCAACACACACCGCAACATCAACAACAGAAACACAACACGACGGACACGTCGCTCGCCGTTTTCTCGCGCGACCCCCCGCGCGCAAAGCAACCCCTCCCAAACACAACACACAGAGGACCCATACACGCACACCACAAATATAATTGAGCGTGCGCGTGCCGCGCACACAACTCATACACGCCCACAAACCTACATACACAAACACCAGACACGCACCGCGCTCACGCACTTACGCCATACAAATCACACGACACACACCCAAAATTTCCCACACGCTACGCCCCCACGCACCTGCGCGCGCGCGCGCGCGCTGCACCACACACCACACACACACACACAAACACACAAATACAGACGGGAGAAGAGGAGAGAGAGGAGACGACCCCCGAGGACCGGATCGTTGAGGAGAGGGTTTCTTGACGAGGAGAGACGAGAGACGAGAGGTGCACATCCACACATAGCCACATTACACAAAAACCACACTCACACACACCACCACACACAACACACACACACTATCCCACACACCCACAAACACACACACACACCACACACACACGCACACCACCACGCACACACACACGCACGCACGTAGACGCCACAGACGCGAGCACGCACACACAATTAGATTAGTGGCGAGGAGGGAGAGAGAGAGAAGAGAGGTGGAGACAGAGGAGAGTTTGCCGTAAAATAGATATCTCACACGAAACACACACCACATAAACACACATCACTACACACACACACACACACACACACACCATAAGAAAGCCACGGCAAAACATGCATTTGCAGGGCATATAAATTAATACATTATATTTACATATATGAAAATAACTGTCCCGCGTGTGTGTGTTGTGTGTGTTTGCGTGATGTCTTTGTGCTGTGTGTGTGTGGGTTTGTGTGTTTGTGTGTGTGTTGTAGTGTGTGGTGGTGTGGTGGGGTATTGTTGCTGTGGTTGTGTTAGGTGTGTGTGTTTGTGTGTGGGTGTCACGTGCCCGCGCGACGCCAATGTGACGAGCGGTCGCAGAGTGCTTGGCAATTTAAGTGCTGTTCCAGAAAGAACCCAGTACTTGCTTATGTTTTTTTGTTTTTTGTTTGTGGGGGGGGGGGGGTGTTTCTCTCTCTCTCGTTCTTCTCTCCTCTCCGCTCTACTCACACACAGCACCCACAATGACACACACAAAACCACAACAGTGACACACAGCCACAAACACACACACACACACACACTCCCGCAACAAAAAGCACAACCTCACACCCTCACAACAACATAACTGCCGTTATTGCGGGGGGAGGGGGGGGGCCCCCCCCCGCGGGGGGGGGGGTTTGGGGGGGGGGTCGGGGGGGGGTGGTTGAGCCGGGTTTGTTGGGGCTTTTTTTTTTTTTGTTTTGTTTTTTGGAGCGGGTTGTGCTTTTTTTTATTATTGTCTTCCTCGTCTCATACGTTGGTAAGATAGATATAAACGATTTATCAGGGTCCCCTTAGCTTTGATCCTCACTTGATTGCGTGAGTATGTTAAAACATCTTACCCATTATTTTCCGGAGCAAAACTACCCCGCAACGCCTATTGGTTGTGCATTTACGCCATTGGAACAGTACCGGACAAGGCAACACGTACGTTGATAGGCAAAGACAATGAGGCAGTCACCTCATGTTCCTCACCCTGCTACCACCCCTTCCCTTTTCCACCACCCTTTCCCCTCGTCTAACCTATCAATTTTAGTGACCAGACGTTGAAACAGATAAATAAACAACAACAACCACACACTACAACACAAGCGCCCGCGCGCGCACGCCACGACCAACACCACGTACACGCACTCACGCACGCAAGCAAGTACACCACACACCACACACACCCACAACAACACACACCCCAACACACCCACACACACACCACTACAACACACACGAAGGATCGACTCTTACGATAAGATACGTACGCAAACTGCGAAGACACGAAACGAAATTTGAGTACCCATAGGAATGAGAGAAGCCAAGTGCTACATGCCTTTTCACCCAACCCTGGGGAGAGAGATGAGAGAGAGATCGAGAGAGTGGAGGAGAGGAGGAGATCTGAGACGAGGAGATTCGAGAGAGACAGAGGCATTGTGCTTGTCTCCCTTTTTGTCCCCCCTGAGAGTTACACGAAGGAGGAGAGAGAGGAGTTGGACGTACAGGTATATGAAAGTGTGTGTAGCATGGGCGGAATATGGAAATAGCACATCAGTTCGTCTGCTGTTTTTCCACCATCTGTTGTGCCTATAAAGCAAGTAATGGTTTTCTGGACAGCTGAATGGACTTCGCTTCTGAGTCACACAACGTTGTTGGTCTCTTTTTGTCCTCCAAAATCGTTTCATTGTGTCGTCTTTGTTCTTTTCCTCCGTTGTTCCTTCTGTGGTTATATTTTAGTTTCATTGCATTGTTGTGTCATCGTTGTCCTTTACTTACTTTCCTTTCTTGCTTCCTTTGTTTTTTTTTTCTCTTTCTTTCTTCTTTTATTGCTGCTGTTGCCACCACCACCCCACCACCACCACCACCACCCACCACACTTTTGCTGCTGCTACTTATTGTTATTACTGACACTACTTCTGCTGCTGCTACTGCTGCAGCAGCAGCAACAACAATAAAAAAATTACAACTACTGCTGCGAATGCTGGTGCTGGTGCTGCTACTACTACTACTGCTGCTGTGTGCTGCTACTACTAGCTACTACTACTATACTTATTTTGCACTACTGCAAGTACCACCCAATGGCGTATGAAAACTTTCAGGATTGGAGAAGGGAGGCGAAGTTTTTGAGTAGGTGGGGAGGGGGATGGGGGCGGGGGTGGGGGGTGGGGGGGGGGGGGGGGGGCGAAGTAGAAGGCAGGATCCAGCCCGCCGCCGAGGACCTGGTCGGGTCAGGGGGCAGCACCCATGTCGGTTGTCGCAAGGGTGGCAATTGGGGGAAGGGGGGAGGGGGGAGGGTAGGAGAGAGGAGGGGGGGGGGAGGGGGGGGGGGGGCTACGTATAAGAAAATGCGTTTCAGCAATTTAAGACCAGGCTAGGTCCCCGCCTGTCAGGAAACTGAAAACGGGGGGTAAAGGCTTCCAATTACGTCCCTTCTTCAAGCCCTCCCGTCATTTTCAGCTGGTAGACTTCACCACCGCAGTTTGTTTAGACGGCACAGCGTTGTAAACCATCTCCAAGTGAACACAATGTAAAGAAGAAGAAGAAGAAGAAGAAGAAGAAGAAGAAAGCTCACCCAATGATAACAAACACCAACGCGTGTACCTAAACGATCATGATAGCTGGTTAGTTGGGTAGTTGTAGTCTGGCTCCTATTTAATCAGATATTCATTTTCTTTATTTTTTTTTTTTTTTGCGTTATGTCATCTGTTAAAGAAACTAACCCTGAGTGTCACACACACACACACAACACCACACACAACACACACACACGCACACGCGCGCGCACGCGCGTGCGCACGCACGCGACTCGCTCACACACACACATCCCCTGTCTCTCTGTCTGTCTGAGTCTATCTGTCTCCCCTGTCCCTCTGTCTCGTCTGTTTCTGTCTGTCAGTCTGTTTCTGTCTGATCTCTCTCTCTCTCTCTCTCTCGCTCTCTCATACTCACACACACACACACACACACACACACACACACACACACACACACACACACACCACACACACAGAGGCACATACCCCCCCCCCCCCCCACACACACACACACACAAACAAACGCGTGCGCACGCACGCGACTCGCTTACACACACGCACACATCCCCTTTGTCTCTGTCTGTCTGAGTCTCTCTCTCTCTCCCCTGTTTTATGTCTGTGTCTGTCTGTTTCTCTTTTCCTCTCTCTCTCTCTCTCTCCTCTCTCTCACACACACACACACACACGCGCGCGCACACACACTCTCTGTCACTTACACATACACACACAACACACACCAGTCTCTCTCTCTCTCTCACACACACACACGCGCGCGCGCGCGCGCACACACCACACACACACACACACACACACACACCACAAAAACACACACACACACACCACAAAACACACAACACACACACACCACAAAACACACACACACACACCTTCACACACACACGTACACGCGCGCGCGCTTTTTGCCCCTCACACACATGGATACACAGTGAGACTAATGACATAGAGAGACAGACAGACAGACAGACAGACAGACAGGGACAGAGACAGAGACCAGAGAGACAGAGACAGAGAGAAGGCGACAGTCAGGCAGAGACCCCACACAATAAAGAAAAACCACATATGTCTTTATTTCTACAGTTACAGCAACTCGCCCTAATCGATCAGGTCAACCATCTGTTACGACGTGGCCCGTGTCACGCTTCACCAGAATAGTAACCTGTCCGAGTAATCTACGTCACGGTTGAGTCAGTGATACGGCCATTTGCCGATGGCAGTGTGAAATGAAGCTCTGCACCTTTCTCTGCAATGAAAACAGAAGGCGATGAGTACGAAATACAAGAAGAAAAGAAGAAGAAGAAGAAGAAGAAGAAGAAGAGGAGGAGGAGGAGGAGGAGCAAGAAGAAGAAGAAGAGTAAGAGAAGAAGGAAGATGAAGGAGGAGGAGGAGGAGGAGAAGGAGGAGAAGGAGAAGAAGAAGAGATGATGATAATGATGGTGATGTTGGTGGTGGTGATGGTGAAGACAAGGGGGGGGGGGGGAGGGGGGGGGGGGAGAGATAAAAAAGGATAGGAGAGAGAGAAAATTTAAAAGAAGGTAATTAAGAATAAGGGGGAAAAAAACAATTTCAACACGCAAGAAACTGAAGAAGAAGATAAAGAAGATGTAGTAAACAAGGGGGGGGGGGGGGGGGGGGGGGGGGGGGGGGGGGGGGAAGAAGCAGAAGAAGAAGAAAAGAAAGAAGAGGGGGAGATGTTGATAATGATGATGATGATGATGATGATGATGATGGAGGAGAAAGGAGAAGAAGAAGAAGAAGAGAAGAAGAAGAATTTAAAAGAAGAACCGGAAGAAAAAGGGTAAAAAAAAAAAGAAGGAAAAGGCATTCTGTGAATTGTTATCGATGACACAGCGCCCAGTCGCGATCTTAATTTCTTGTGCGCTAGTCTGCCTTCGTATCTGAGCGACTGCAAGGCACCATTCGCACCAAGGTTTAAAAAACAAAATGAAAGGTACGGGCTACGTAGAGAGTTAGTGGTTCATGCAATATTAACAAATATGTACCGGAGTCTCGCCCAAACATTCATTTATTCATTTATTAATCCATTTATCCTTTAATCATTCAATCATTTACCTGTTGCTTTGCATTTTCGTTCTTTATATGTTTTGCATTTCGTTTCATTTGTTTGTCTTGTTCATCTGTTTGTCTATCCATATACCCCCCATTTCGTTCTTTCAACTCTTCATTCATTCATTCATTATCCATTCTTTTAGCTCGTTCGTTCGTTCCTTCCTTCCTTCATTCATTCATGCATTCTTTCATTCGTTCGTTCGTTCATTCATTTATTTATTCATCCGTGCATTGGTTTGTTCATCCATTCGTCAATCCGTCCATTTCTTCACGAGTGTATTCATGAATTCATGAGTGTGTCCTGGGTTTCTCTGTTCATTTGTCCGTTCGTTCGTTCGTTCGTTCCTCAGCTTGTTCATCCCACCTTCAGGCCTTCAGTTTGTTCGTACAGCTGTTCATCCACTGTTTTTTTTTTTCTTTCTCTCAGACAGATATTCTTTCATTCGTCCACCCGTTGTGTCGATAGAAGAGGAGCGTTACATACAGCTATCGTTTTTACCAGAGACAGACAGAGAACTCGCTTTAAAGTCCTCCTGGATTCCACCGCACCAGCTTGCTTCGATCGGCAGAGCCACTTGCCTTTTGTACACCCTCTGCAGTCCCTCAGAGAGAGAGAGAGAGAGAGAGAGAGAGGAGAGAGAGGAGAGAGAGAGAGAGAGAGGAGAGAGAGAGAGAGAGAGAGAGTAAATACACATGTCAGTCCCCATGCTCCAGCTGTTGCCGCGGAGGAAATAAAATGGCCAGGCCATTCTACGATTGTTCTGTTAAGCCAATAATGCAGAAAAATATAGCGAAATTATTTCATTCATGCATTCATTCTTTCGGTCCAAATAGAAGCAACATAAGCTAGTTCATTTATTCATGCACACGTTCGTTCCTTCGTTGCATTTATCAATCCAAATATAACTAATTCATTCATTTATTCATTATTATACATATATGCGGGTTTTTTTTTTCGTTCTTTCAATCATTTGCTTGTTTTTTTTTCGTCCATTCGCTCTTTCGTTCCTTGCTTCGTTTATCCATCTGTCTTATTCATACCCATACACACAACTACTTCATTCTTTTGTCATTCCGTACTTTCGTGTCATGATTCATTCATACTTATATTTCTTTGTTCATTCGCTTGGTCACTCATCTGTCTATCCCGTCCATTTTTTTCAGCTGGTGACCTGTAATTTCGCCGCCTGTTATTGTATTTTTTTGTTGCGCCGTTTTCTGATGATTTGGTATTCAAAATCAAAGCAATAGTCGCAGTTCCATATAGAGGCTTTATCATTGTATACTTGAACACAAACGGGCAAGATCTTCCGTTAGGGGCAAGATTTTCCATTAGCAAAATATATGGACTAAACAAAGATAATCCTGCTTTCTACCAAGTACTAGTTACAACCTCGGAAAAGCCTAATAATTACAGCAATACTTTAACCTGATACTAGAATCCGATTTGGATTGTTTTAATTTCAAACAAGTCAACAACTTAAGAGCCCAAAGAAATCATGAGGACAGATTTAGTCCTGGCTGATACGTGGAGAGAAAATAGTCTAGAAATTAGTCGATACCCGTGGCGAAAACCAGTCTCGCTAATGCAGAGTCGCCTTGACTTTTTTTGGTTCTGTCAGAAACAGAGAAAGTGACCAAGCTAGACAATAGCTCTGACCATTCGTTGGTGACCTTAGAAATAACATTTGAAAAAGAAATAAAACTCAGTTCGTTCTGGAAGCCAAGCTGACCCTTTCATGAATAACAAGCAATGTGTTGAGGAAATGAACAAAGAAACTGTAAGATAATAGAAGAATATGCATTAGATGAGTAAAAAGAAAAATCAGAATCAAAGCTTATTCCTAAAGCTGAAAGTAAATTGAACATTTCACACAGGTTTTGATGATTTTTTTTTCTACTTATGAATATAAGATCAAGAACTACAGCCTATGCCAGCACGAAAAAGACAATGCCTCAAGAAAAGGAAACAAACACTGCAACAACAGGTTTTTTTGGAAAAAAAAAGGATGGAAGAAGACATATTATATGAAAATGGTTTTGAGAATCAAGGAAAAGAAGAAAACAAGAATTGATTTCGCCAAGAGAAAAGAAACTGAAATAGTAACTAAAAGATCCCAGGCAAGATGGATAGTAGAAGGAGAAAAAGAAAAAGTAAAAACTATCGTTCCCTGAACAAAGATACTTCAAAAAGACGAACAAGGTAACTGGCAATTTGGGGAAAATTGATGATCCACTCGAGATCGGGTGAGAGGTTAGGCTCTATAAAGCATTGTACAAAGCATGGAGACACAGATGATTACGAAACCTCAGAACTCAGTACAAATGCGTCAACTGAAGCTGAAGAAAAAGTGTATCTTGATAAAGGAATATGCAAAATGGGAAAAAGCTGTGGAACTGATGGATTTGCGGAAGAATTTTTCAAGTCTTTCTGGAAAACAAATGGATGACTTGATGGTGAGAGCACTGAACGAAGGTTTTATAGCTGCAATACAGAAAAAAGGCATGATATTGCATACCTAAAAATGAAAAATCCAAGGAGTTCACTGAAAACTCGAGACCAAGCTCTCTCCGAAATACTGTTTACAAATTAGAATCCTCATGCGTTTCTAATAGATTAAAAATAGTAATACCCTCAGTTATAGATGAAAAACCAGGGTTTTTTTTTTTCAATCAGGTATAAAGGAGATAACATACGAGTTGTTTCCTTAGCGAAAATAATTTGCCACACTCACTTCTTTGTCAAAACTTCGTAAAAGCGTTCGATTTGCTAAACTGGACGTTCACGTTTTGGGGTCTGACAGGGTTTTGGATTCTGTAAAGATTCTGTCAACGAATCGAATTTCCCTCAAACCCCAAATCAGTGATTTTTATGAATGGTCAAAACAACCCATGGTTCTCTGTGGAAAGAAGCTGTTGACATGGAGGCTCACTTTCACCTTAATGTTAACAGGTTAAAGTTCCCATAGCCTCTTGGCCGTAAGGACAGTGAACTGCCAGAGGTTCGCCGCGTCCGGGGCACGGGGTGAGGGAGGGCAGGGTGCTTCCCTCTCCTTCTGCCGCTTTTCACCTTCCCTGAACTGAATCATGTTTTTACCGCTGGGTGGACTGAGAGAGAGTTTCAAGACGAACGCATACGACCCTACGAATGGTTCGAACTCACGACCGTCAGCTCCATAGAGAAACACGCTAATCATTTGACCACGGAGCCCTCCCAATCTCACCTTCTCTTTTTGTCGGTGAATTTTTTTAGCAACTATGATAAGAGAATATAAAGATACGAAGGGCGTACAAAACGGTGACTTTTGAACACAAAAATCTTCCAATTTGTAGACGAAGTACAATCGTTGAACTTAGGAGAGTCTTTTTAAAAGTCAAGAGAAATACTCGAAGACTTTGATGAACAATCTAGATTTACTTTTCAGTGAAGATAAAACACAAGTAATTTGGCTAAAAAGAAACAAAAAGTTATGCAACATCTCAAAATGTTTTGAAAAGTTCCAGACAGTTATAACTAGCTAGGTTTTAGTCTGATTAAAAATCCTTTCACGGGTTCGTGAAAGCACAGTCAAGGAACGAAGTTTAAAAAAATGGAAGAAGAATAGACCAAAAAAGAAAAAGAGAAAGAACAAAACCGAGAGGCATAAAGTTTGATCAAAAAACCATTGACAGTTTTCTGAAATCGTAGTCAGGAAAGAAAGTGAAAGATAGAAATAAATACGGAAAGAAAGGAAGGAAATAAACAGGGATAGAAATAAGGAAAGAAAAAAAAAAGAAGAACAAAAGGGCGAGAAAGAATTTTTAGTTGAATCCGTTTACGATTTCCTAAAACAAAACCAAGAAAGTGAAAGATTAAAAAAAAAAAAGAAAAAACAGAAAAGAAGGATATAAAAAAAAAACGGAAAGAACGAAAGGGACCAGGGAAAAGAAAAAAAAAAAACAGAAACGAAAGAAAAAAATAAGGGGAAAAAGAACGGAAAGAAAAGAAAGGGAAAAAAAGAACAAAAACTAGGAAAGAACAACAAAAAAACAAACAAAAAGAAATAAAATAAACAGAAAAAAGAGAAATAACGGTAAAAGAAGATGAAAACAGGGTGGAAAGTTAGCTTAATGGACGACAACGTCTATGTAAGAGACCAGAAGAAGGCTGGTTCATAGTTCAAATCCCCTACAAACTAGGCTGTTAAAGTGAACATATCAGCCAACAGGTTAAGGCTAGTTTTCAGCTCACTCTGTGTGTGTGTGTGTGTGTGTGTGTGTGTGTGTGTGTGTGTGTGTGTGTGTGTGTGTGTGTGTGAGCGCGCGCGCTCGCGCGTTTGTATGTTGTTGTGTTCAGTATGGTCACGCGACTTCATTGTCTTGAATCCAGCAGTTTTATATCCAGCAAGGTAGTTCAATTATATTTTCACCTGCGTCTGTTTGTACGTCTGTCTGTCAGCGAGAAACCGATTTCAACGAAACTTGGTGGACAAATAGGATGTGACCCCAAAACGACCTTTTAAAAATTTGATGTAGATCCGTGGAGAAGATCCGGATCAAAGACTGATGATCCATTGGACCTTGGTGGACGTATGCGATCTCCCAGGTACGTGTCTTGTTCTTTTCTTCCTCCATTATTTGATGAGGCATAAAAAAAAAGAAGAGGGTTGGGCTTGGGGGTGAGAGTGGTTAGCCAACTGTGGCAGGTACATTTCACACAGGCCATTTGTGAACCTGTGGACAAAGCCGTTTCGACAGGCGCGTCGAGGAAAATGTCTTGCGGTCGTAAAGTTCGCAGCTGAGAGCGTGTCGATTATCTGGCTGAGGCGAGTCAATAACTGCAAATTAAGAATTCAAAAACGTTTTCAGCAAGGGCCTACTGGAGAAGTACTGGCAGATGTGGTTCTCCCAAACGTGGCATGGGAGAGAAAAGGGGGGGGGTGGGGGGTGGGGGGGGGGGGGGGGGGGGATTTTTACCGTTTGAAATCGCAAGCAACCTTCAAATACACATGACTTTCTCCTTAGCTGACGACACATTTCAGGCCTTTGCACTCGCCCGTGACCCAATCTTTGCGCCAGCTCGAAGCGCCCAAAACAGTCCCATTCCTCCGATTTTAATCAGTCTGCTTTGAACCGCCTGGCTTGTAACCTTGATGGCCATTTGAAAGAGATGAAGAGAATCAACTTTCAGATAATAAAATAAAAATTCTGAAGCCAATCTAACTGCGCCGGTCTATGAATACTCGACTACTTAAGCAAGGCCTTGGCGCATTCATTATCGGTGTGCAGCCTGTCCACCCATCATTTCTTCCATTGTGTGGTATTTCATGGAGGGCAACGTTTTTGTGTAGTAGTCGCTCAGAAAGAGCCGTGCAAACTGGGGAACCTAGGATGGCATGGCGAGACCCCTCTCTCCACCCACCCCCCCCCCCTCCCAGTTATGTTGAATGTTAGCACAAGCAGTTTTCGACTTTTCGTGCAAAGAAAGTCGATGTTTTGAGAGCCGGAAGGACATTTCCATCATGCACGCCAGCCCACAACTGCCTTTAACATATTGAATGTGCTTGTTACCCACTGTTATTGGCCTTTGTTTGATATATTTGGAGCGACACACTTGTGTCACTTACTATTCTACTACTTTTGTGCCGATTTATTTTGTTCCGGTATTTTGTTTTCTCTCTAAATTAAACGTAGAAATACTCTACCGATCCGAAATCATCTAGTAGGACAAGGCACATATACACACATAAGTATACGCGCGCGCGCGTGCACAACGCACGCGCGCACGTGCACGAAAACACGCACGCAAACAACACATAAACACAAACACATGCGCGGGGCAGCGTGCGCACGCACAAGCAAGGGCGCGCTCATGCACCTAGTCACAAGTGCGCGTGCGCACGCACGCACACACACGCACACACACACGCACGCACACTGATTCACTGTTTTCTCGTTTTCCACGTTCTTCAACCCTAAAAAGGCCTTGATTTAAAAAAAAAAAAAAAAAAAAAAAAAAAAAAAAAAAAAAAGGTTTCCAAAATTAAATGGTGAGTCGATTCTCACTGGTAACATCTGGCGCATTGGAACACAAGATTATGACCGGAACGACTGAGTTCGCGTGTCGCCGCCTTGTTGCGGTGGTGGTGGTGGCGGCGACGGCCGTAGTGGTGGTGGTGGGCCCCAAGGTTGTGTTGTGTTGGAAGAAGCTCAAGTCTTCGCAGTGCTGCCGCTTGTTGAGATATTCCCCAGAGCCCCCTCCGGAAAGCCGCCGAACCTGGAGGTAAGCGGAAAGACTTGTTTTACAGAAGAGCGTGAGAGAGAGCGAGAGAGAAAGAGGTACAGGTGGGATAAATTTTCTTGCTGGCGAGTACCAGCACCATCCCCTTTCGGTTTGTTCTCAAACGGTTCGTTTTGCTACGTGTGTTTAAACCAGAAGTAATCCATTTAATAACAAACCATAGAGTGGGGGCTCCATCAGAAAGAAAAGGAAAAAAAAAAAATAAAAAAAAGAAGAAAATACCGTTTCCCATGACCTCCTTCCTCTCCTGACTCCCCACCCCCCCCACCCACACGTACATACACACATTCCCTCCAACACCATCCACCATTCCCCCACCATCACTTTCAAGACCAGGTTCATCGGCGAATAAACGTGGAGAAGAATGAATTGAACGAATGACCAAGACAACGTCGTCCGAAAACAACCGCGAAACGATCGGTGGGGGGTGGGGGGGGGGGGGGGGGGGGGGGGGGTTGGGGAGCTTTTGTTGTTGTTGTTGTTGTTGTTGTTAATATGATCAACACGGGGATGCAGAAAGGGGTTTGGCTGAGGTGGTCGTGGGGGAATTCAGAAAGAAAATCTTCCCGAATGGAGGAAAGGAAAGGAGAGAGCTCAGAGGAGGAGTGAAAGGCAGCTTCGTGTCGGTCGAGTGTCGTTTTCAACTCGGTTCGTGTGGGTTGGGAGTGGAGGGGGGAGGGGGGAGAAGGGGGAGGGGAGGGGAGGGGGGGTGGTTGTTTCAACAGTTGTCACGCTGATGTTTGGAAAGGGAAGCGCGATAGAGGGGATGTGGGGGTGGGTAGGAGAGAGAGAGAGAGAGAGAGAGAGGGCCTAATCGGCCCTACTTCAGTGAATGTGTCGCACACATAAGGGAAACATACTCAAACGAGCACATCTTCCATACATCCACAAAAGACATTGTGCGTGCGTGCGTGCGTGCGTGCGTGTGTGTGTGTGTGTGTGTGTGTGTGAGGGAGGGAGAGAGAGAGAGAGAGAGAGAGTCAGTTGAAGGATCGATCTAGGTCGATCGCTATGGTTGGTGGTTGCACCTGTGTTGGTGACAGCCTGTCGGAAAGGCAGTGACACAAGGTGCTTTCACCTTTATTGTTGTTGTTGTCTTTATAAAGCAACATCGGACAGCCTGCACAATCTTCACAGACAATCTGCACAGAGATCAACTATACCAGTCAGTCCAACTTGGTGTTACAACGTGTGTGCGTGCGTGCGTGCGTGCGCGCGCGCGCGCGCGTGTGTGTGTGTCTGTGTGTAAGTGCGCGCGCCCGCGTGTGTGTGACACATGGTTTTTGTTGATTTGCACTCTTACTGTTAGTGTGTTTCTCTGTGCTTGATTTTCCGCCATTATTCATTCGCTTCGGATTCTGTTTACACGTTTTTTTCTCTTCTTTTGATCATGCGTACAGAGTTTAGTTTTTCCACCGACCTGTGTCTTCTTCTTCTTCTTCTCTTCTTCTTCTCTTCTCTCCTTCTTCTTCTTTTCTTCTCTCTTGTCTGTCGTTGTGGTGTAGTTAATCTTGTTGCTATCGATGCTGTTGCCGTTGCTGTCGCGATGGTTATTGTTGTTGTTTTTGTCGTCAGTGTTGTCCTTAGTGTCGATGTCTTTTTGCTGTAGACGTTGTTGTTGTCGGTGTGTGTGTGTGTGAGTTTTTATTCTTGTAGTTGCTGCACTCGTTGTGTCATCGTTGTAATATTGGCCGGCTTTTGTTTGTTTGTTTGTTTGTTTTATTTTTTCGTTGTCGCCGTAGTTGTTATTGTCGTTGTCGCCGTGGTTGTTGTGGCTGTAGTTTTGTTGTTGACACCTTCGTTGCCATAACTGCCCTCGCTGTTGTTTCCGTTGATATTATCAGTGCTGTTTGCTGTTGGTGGTGGTGGTGGTGTTACCGTTGTTGGTATTGTCGTAGCTGTAGTCGTGTTGCTGTTGTCGTTGTTGATTTTGTGGATGTTGTCGTTGTTGCTGGTGTAAACACATTTTCAATCACTGTTCAGCTTTACACAGGTGCATGACACACACACAGCGTGGAAAAGATTTTTAGCCGGTGGTGTACAGCATTTCGACCTCAAAATGATCTCGATTTTGCGCCGAATATATGAAGATAAGTGGTTTCTCGTTCTTCGTTTTCACTGTCCAAAAGTGTGTGGTGTGTGTGTGTGTGTGTGTGTGTGTGTGTGTGTTTTCCTCAAAAAGACCCCAAGAGGTCGAAATGCATTGTGTTTTGTCCTGTACTTTGTTTGTGTGCTTGGTGGTAACTCACCCCCTTTTGAAACATAGTATGTCGTGTTCTACAGCTGGTGCGCAGGCTGGTAGAAAGACGCGTGCAGTACAGCATGGGGGGGGGGGGTACAAGGGCCAACCCCCATCATCCATTGACTCAGCAATCCAAATATGATGACGGTGGGGCATGACTGGTTAATAATCCCCTCTTCGGGGGGGGGTGCAGGGGGGGGGGGGGGGGGGGCATCCCATTATAGTTGACTGGTAATGCGCGGCTTTCCCCGCGTTTGTATTCAAGAAGTGACAATGTCAGTCCAACAGTTTGACTGTTTAGGATTAAGAGGAAAACAGGTTAAAAAAATAGAAAGGTAACAGAAAAAGGAAGAGGGTAACTCGGGAAGGGAAGGTGGGGAGTGTGAAGTGACGCTTGACAACACCATCCATCAGTCCCACTAAAACAAACCAAACCCAAAAAAATAGATTTCAAATCTATGCCCACTCTCCCCCTCTCAAACCCCCCCCCCCCCCCCCCCCCCCCACCCCCCCCAAACCCCCCTCCCCTCTTTCTTGCTTGGGACAGTGCGAAAGGCCCGATGACGCGATCAGTGACACAGGAAAAAAATTGCGTCACGGTAAATATACGTGCCGCGATCAGTTCGTTCTCACAGTCACCAGCCTACCTTCCCTTTCCCCCCCCCCCCCCCCCCCCCCCCCCCCCCTCCCTCTCAACCCTCCCTCCCCTGCTGTACTACCCCGCGACTCAAAGGCATGTGCCGCGCTCTCCACCACCACCACCTCCACCCCCCCCCTCCCTTTCATCCCTACCGTCCCCATCCTTGCAGGCACCTGCACGTGCTCGCGAACACCTATGCGGACGCATAAATTAACTGGGGCTCAACGGCCAGCTATACTGCCAGCTGTACGGATGCATAAATTATCCCGTGCCGAGTAGGATCAAAACAATTTCCGAGGCGATTGGTGACTAGACTAAAATCCTCCCCCCCTCTCACCCTGATCGGTAAATGACAGGTCGTCTCAATGTAATTCGACAAGCGAGAGATTCATAAACTAGGCACACACCAGCTCAACTGCAGAGGTGAACACTCTGCAAACTACTTCGCCTGCCCAGCACGTAAACAAATGACCTTGGCCAACAGACTCAGGGCAAACGTACATGCCGCGTGCCCTGGCCTTCATGGAAGCTAAAGAAATCCTAGCCACCAAAAAGAGGAAGCCACAAAAGAGGAACCAAATCTTCCTACAACCCCGTGGAGAACATACTCTGCCACCGACAGCTACGCTGGAAAAGTCATGGGCTCACGTCCAGTGCCCAAACCCAGAAAATCTGTTAGCCAAGCACGAACACACACCGCGCCGTCTTGCCCAACAGATCAACCCCCATCACCGAAGTCATCACTCGCTTCACTCAGATAGTGGAGGAACTGAAGAATGAAATCTCCAGTCTTAGGGAAGAGAACGCTATGCTGAAGAGAGAACTCCGGCAGAAGACATCTACTGGAGTTCTTTCTTCAGTTAGTGTAAAAGAACCAACTCCTGTGGCTAACCAAGAGGAGCCAGTCCTCACAGCCGGTGAGGGGGAGCCAATCACCACCGAAGAGCAGACCATGGAGGAGCAACAGACATGGAGGAAGGTTCCTTGACAACAGGACAAGTATCCTCGAACAAGTGTTCACCAAGTCCCTTCAAAAACAACTGACCATGGACATGGACAGGAATGAAACAAGACCTCGGCGCCGACTGTCCATCATACAATGGAACTGCAGATCCATCATAGGAAAGATCCCTTTCCTCTGTGACTATCTGCGGAATCTACCACCTACTGACGTGTTGATGATTCAATCACTCAACACCACAAAGAACAAACTCCCCACCATCGACGGCTTCTACCCGCCAGTCGTGGGCCTTGAAGGGGATCGAGTTATGGTGGCGACCTACGTCAGCACCAGACTAACATACAGCACCATCCAAGTTTCCACCAACCAAACCAGATGTCGACTAACCACATGTGCTGTTGCCATACCAACGCACAAGAACCGATCTATCAACCTAGCCAACGTCTACTATCCTGAGGGAAGCAAAACCACACGAGACGTCACCTGGCTCAACGACCTCGGAACAGATAATAGTAGCTGGGTAGTAGCCGGAGATTTCAACGTCAGTCACCGACTGTGGGACGCTGGGCAAACACGGGAAACAGGAAATCACCTCGCCGACACAGTCACCAACTCCAACCTGGTCCTCCTCAATGATGGGTCCATCACCCGAATTGGCCAAAAGGGACAGAAGAGCAGCGCCATCGACCTGACCATGACGACATCAAACCTCAGCCTAGACGCAGAGTGGACAGTGGGAACGGACCACCTTCAGTCCGACCACCTGCCTCTACACCTTGTGCTCCAATCTGCCGACCCTACACCCACGGCAACGGACACCAGACCCCAATTTCAGTACCACAGAGCCGACTGGGACCGCTTCGCACAGCTACTTGCTACTGAATGCGACTCCAGCGACCCGAGAGACCTAGACATCAACATCTACCATGACAACATGAGAGCCATGATCCTTCGAGCAGCAGATGCTGCCATCCCAAAGAGGGTGCCTGCACGGATGGACCACACCAGCACTCAGCAGTCTGGTGGAACGAAGAATGCACCAAAGCTACCAGCAAAAAACGACGCGTTCTCTGTAAATTCCGGAAAGATCTCTCTGAGGACAATAAATCTGAGCTGATGAAGCCACCGACCAATTCCAAGCCATCGCGGATGAAGCCAAAAGGGAACACTGGGAACGATTCTGCAAAGAAGAAATACACGAACCCACAGATGGACCCAAAATATGGAAAAAGGTGCGACAGATGAGGAAGCAGAGACGTCGACCAGAACGTCCTCTCTCATAGACGGCCAGCTTACAAAAAATACACAAGAAAAGGCCGAAGTACTTGCTAGCACTTTCTCCAAAGCGAGCCAATCGCGCCATCTCCCTGCTGAAATGCTCCTACGCAGACGGGAGGCAGAAACCAACTTCACTATACCAGCACCGGACAACTCTGGCGCCATTAACAGCAGCCTAACCCTGGAGGAAGTGAAGATGGCAATCACCAGCCTAGGTTCGGCCAGCAAAGCCACAGGAGAAGATCCCATCTCCTATCACATGATTAAACGGTTCCCAGAGCCCATGGTGCGAGTACTACACTCCTTCTACCAAGTCTGCTGGGACTCTGGAAACATCCCGAAGGCCTGGAAGACAGCCACTGTTTGTAGCGATCCCCAAGAATGGTAAACCAGCCCACCTTCCCTCCAGCTACAGACCTATCGCCTAACGCCCCCACCTCGGAAAAATCTATGAGAGGGGTACTGAAGAACAGACTGGAACACCATCTGGAGACACAATATCCTACCTCTTTGCCAGGCTGGTTTCAGAAAAGGACGCAACTGTATGGAGCACGTTGTCCAACTCCTTGAAGATGCCAAAAGCTGGACCCTGCCAAACAAATCCAGAACAACTGTCGCTACCTTCTTTGATATCAAGAAGGCCTTCGACACTGTCTGGCATGCCAAACTTCTCGACAAGATCAGCGCCCTCGGCATTTCAGGCCGGATGTACCATTTCATTTCAACTTTCCTGGACTCCAGAGAAATGGCAGTGAAAGTGGGACCCTCCATATCCCGGATGCACACCCTAGACATGGGCGTGCCACAGGGCAGTGTCATAGCACCAACCCTCTTCTGTATCATGCTGCATGATATCAAGAAGTCCCTCAGACCAAGACCAAATCAGCCAGCGCTTTCCCTATATGCCGACGATTTGGCCATCTGGTCGAACATGATGGAGACACACAGAGTAAGCCAAATGAGACAGTACCAAAAGGACATAGACAACATCCAGTCCTACATGAAAGACAACGGCTTTGAACTGTCGGCTGAGAAGACAGTTCTAATGACCTTCACAAAATACAGGAGGAACCTGGATAACTACCACATAAGAGTAGCTGACCAGCTCATATTTCCCAGCAAGGAAGCCAAGTTCCTGGGCGTGACCATCACTCCCAACTTCACGTGGGAGAAGAAGCACATCAGGGAGCTCACCACCAAGGCCACTAGAGCAGTGGGACTCATAAAATCGCTAAAGCAAGAACCCTGGGCTACACCAGAGAGCCTGATCCACTTGACAGGAGCCCTGGTGCGATCAAGACTGACCTATGGCCATGAAGCATTCTTCACTGCACCAAAATCCTCATGGCAAACACTCGAACGAGTGGAACTGGCAGCACTCAAGCATGTTTTTGGCGTCAGCCAATTCGCCATCAATGACCTTGTTTACCAGGAAGCAGGATGGCTTCCCCTCAAAGACGAATGTCGCCGCAGAAATGCGAACTTCGAAGCCCGTGTCTCTGCGATAGGCACCAATGTGAAAGCCACCCTCCAGGACAACCCAAGCACACGGTATGCTGCCTACAGGCACTCCATCAAAGAAAGGAAGGCAGACCTCCACAGACGGACATCGCCCTTCAGTGACCATACCAAAGAAATCTGGGCAAGGGCCAACACTGGACCACATGACGTGGAACCAACTCCTACACATCCCCTACCACCTTGGGAACTGAAGAAACCACAAATCATCCATCAATATGGAGGGACCACGCCCAAGAAAGACACCCCCACTCTACTTGTCAACACTGGCAAAGGAAAAAATCAGAGTAGAATATGACCATCACCTAAAAATCTACACTGATGGCTCAGTGCTAGAAAACGGCGAGGCAGGATGCGCTCTGGTTATCCCAGAACTCAAAACCACCAAGCAATACCAACTACCCAAAGGGACCAGCATTTTTACTGCCGAACTTTATGCCATCTTAAAGGCCTGTGCTACCATCAACGACATGCCACGACCTCCCCAGGCTGTAATCATCCTAACGGACTCCAAGTCCTCACTGCAAAGCTTGTCGACAGGGAGGACGAAGAATCGACAGAAGCTCCAAGCCGAAATCCTATTCCTGGCTCACCAATTATTGGTAAAGGTATAGACCTTACCCTGATGTGGCTGCCCTCCCATACAGGAATCAAGGGGTAATGACATGGCAGACAGTGCCGCCAAAATCGCCACAAGAACTGGCCACCAAGTCAACCTACGACTATCTTTGGCTGAAGTTACCAGCAAAGCCCGACAGCCGCCCTACGACATCAGGAACGACACTATGAAGGCCCAATGTGCCGAGCGAGGATGGGTGTTCATCCCCATGCAAAGAAAAACTCCACAACTCCGACTTCCTCGAGGACTCCAGCAAATCCTCCGACGGATCAGGACAGGATACCACAGATGTGTTCTCCTGGGCATGACCTGCCAATGCGGGTCAGAGGCCTCTCTCCAACACGCCCTGAGTGACTGCACCGACCTCCCCATTGCCATGACCACCATCCGAGACTACAGACGAACACACCCACTACAGCTGCACGAATTTCTACTGCCGCACCCAACCCTCGGGGACTCAACCCATGAGGATGCTCGCCAATGCCCTGACATCCTCTGGACTCGACAACTGGTTCTAACCCACCTCAACAGAAGATGAAATGAACACCAACAACTACAATGAAAGGAGACAATCCAATGACTACCACCATCGAATAACAACAATGACCAACCGCACCACGAAAATCTTTTTAAATCCAATGACACCAAAGACTACTGTGAATGAAAGACATGTCCCTAAAAGCTTTTGCTATGAGGACGTAAAAACTCAACTATTTCGACAGCCAGAACCTATGCATGACAGGGGACGGTGGACGAGGAATGGGCACGACTTGATAGGGTAGGTGGGGGGGGGGGGGGGGGGGGGGTTAAGGGGATGGGAAGGGGAGGGAGTGACGAAACACAGGTCAGCAGACTAATTAACACGAATGCACCAACAATGATGGAGAAAATTGCAGGGCTTCGCCATGGATGTGTGAGTGTGGATCATTAGCAGTGTTCCCCCCTCCTTCACAAGAACAAGAAAACTCTTTCTTGAAGTTATAGGGAAAACGGAAGGACACGGGCCAAGACTTTGAAAGTGGGCAAAAAAAAAAAAGGGGGAACAAAGGACAGACAGAAGAACAAGGAAAAGAAAGAAAGTATGAAGGAAGGAAATAAAAGAAGAAAAGAAAAAGATAGAAAAGAACAAAAGAAGGATATAAATAAGGTTAAAGAAAAAAAAAACAACAAAGAACATGATTACACAGCCACAATACAACATGTGGAGAGGAGAGGGTGAGTCTAATGTCCCATAGCAAAACGCTTTTAGGGACAAGATTTCGCCACAGCCACAGCTGCGGGATGGTGATGTTTGTCTTTGCAAAAGACATTGGAGGTTGACAGGTTTGGACGAAAGGTCTGGGTTAGCAGTCGGGTGGAAGGTCCCGGGAAAGATGGCGCTGTCAGGCAGGAGCCTGGATGAATAGCAAGTCTGTAGGACTGCAGAGCGGTCGTCTGAAGGTGGTCTGGTTGTGGTTGATGTGATGTTGGTGTTGTCATCATCTATAGAACATGTGATTTTACCCTCTTTAAGAATCGAGCTTCAGGATAGCTGGCGAGCAGACACGAGTGCACAAAACAAGGGTTGAGAAACTTGCTGGGCAACACTTAGCCTTGGATGTGTGAATATGGATCGTCAGCTCTGTTCAACTCTCCTCCTTTACTAAAGAATTTTTTCTTGAAGTCATGGGAAAATGGGAGGAAATGAGCCAAGGTTTTGGAAGAAGGAGAAAACAAAGGGAACAAAGAAAAGAAAGAAGGCTGGAAAGAAAGAGGGAAGAAAAGAAGAAACATAGGAAAGAAGAAAACGGGGGAAAGAAAGGAAGAAAGTAAAGAACAATGGGGAAAAGAAAGAGACAAGAAAGAAAAGAAAGAAAGGAACAAAGAATGGAAGAAAGAAAAGAAAGGTAAAAAACAAATGAAGGAAATAATAACGTAAAGAACAACAAGAAGGTTTGGGGTGAGCTGGAGGGGTGGTGTGTGTGTGTGTGTGTGTGTGGTGTGTGTGTGTGTGTGTGTGTGTGTGTGACAGAGAGAGAGAGAGAGAGAGAGACAGAGAGTGAGAATGAGAGAGATGTAAACAGACTGACACAGAGAGACACACAGACAGATAGACAGACAAACAGAGACAGAGAGGAATGACAGCATATAAATATAGAAGGAATAAGATTCCAGAAAAACAGTTGGCAACATCAGTGTCAGTGTGTGTGTGTGTGTGTGTGTGTGTGTGTGTGATATAGCATGCCATGACTAATTCCTCGGATCCAGCCACAAACTTCACGTGACACAACTAGGACACAGAATGTCATACCATCAGAACATGGGAGAGCAACCGGACAGAATTTTTGCAAGAAGGCAGACAGAATAAAAGGAACAGAGAATGACAGAAACTGATTGGAGTGATGGAGGTCGAAAGAAAGGAAATGTACATTTTTTAAAATAGTCTATGTCAAAAACTTAAACACACAGTTTCGGCCGTTAGGATCGAGCAAAAGGTTGACATTAGGATGAAGACTCATTAAAGAATGAGAGAGAGAGACATGAAGTGAGGGGGGGGGGGGGGGGGGGAGACAGAGAGAGAGAGAGAGAGAGGGAGGGAGAGAGGAGAGCGAGAGGGGAGGGAGAAAGACAGAGACACAGAGAGGGAGGAGAGAGAGAGATGGAGGGAGGTAGGAAGAGAGGCAGGGAGAGACAGAGAGAGAGAGAGACGGACAGAGACAGACAGACACAGAGAGGGAGGGTGGGAGGGAAAGAGGAAGAGAGAGAAAGAGAGGGGAATGAGAGACTGACAGAGAGAGAGAGAGAGAGAGAGAGAGAGAGAGAGGAGAGAGAGAGAGGAGAGGGGGGGAGGGGGGGGGGAGAGGAGGAGGAGAAGGAGGAGAAGAGGAGAAGAGGACAAAAGCAGAAAGCAAAAAGAGAGAGGAGAGAGAGAGAGAGAGAGAGAGAGAGAGAGAGAGAGGAGAGAGAGAGAGGGGAGAGAGAGAGAGAGGGCGGGGGAACTGAGAGAAGAAGAAGAGGAGCAAGAAGAAGGAGAAGTGAAAGGGGGAGGAGGAGAAGAAGGAGAAGGAGAAGAAGGAGGGAGGGAGGAAGGAAGGAAGGAAGGAAGGAAGAAAGACAGAAGAACAAAACAATAACAAAGGGAAGAAAGAGAGAGAGAGAAGTCTGCAACACACACACACACACACACACACACAGAGAGAGAGAGAGAGAGAGAGAGAGAGGGAGAGAGAGAGAGAGAGAGAGAGAGAAATAAATTAGACCCAGAAAGCCAACTGTCAGACCGACAGAGAGACAGACAGAGGGACAGACAGAGAGAGACACAGAGACAGAGAGATGGGGTGTGAGAGAGAGAGAGAGACAGACAGACAGACAGACAGACAGATAGACAGACAGACAGAAGACAGACAGACAGACAGACAGAAATAGAGAGAGACTGATCAATTGACTAATTGATCGGTTTTAGCGCGCGCACATGTGTGTGTGTGTGTGGTGTGTGTGTGTGTGTGTGTGTGTATTGTGCCCTTCGCGCACGCCTGCGTGTGTGTGTATGTGTGTGTGTGTGTAAGCGGGGAAAATCATCTCTATCTCCCAACCATGAGCTTCACGTGACGCAACTAACAACAGTGACGCGCCCGCCTGGGGAGCGTGACACGATAACAAGGACTCAGAAAGGACAGCCAGAACCTATGCATGACAGGGGACGGTGGACGAGGGATGGGCACGACTTGATAGGGTAGGGGGGGGGGGGGGGGGGGGGGTTAAGGGGATGGGAAGGGGGAGGGAGTGACGAAACACAGGTCAGCAGACTAATCAACACGAATGCACCAACAATGATGGAGAAAATTGCAGGGCAACACTTCGCCATGGATGTGTGAGTGTGGATCATTAGCAGTGTTCCCCCCCTCCTTCACAAGAACAAGAAACTCTTTCTTGAAGTTATAGGAAAAAACGGAAGGAAACGGGCCAAGACTTTGAAAGTGGGCAAAAAGGGGGAACAAAGGACAGACAGAAGAACAAGGAAAAGAAAGAAAGTATGAAGGAAGGAAATAAAAAAGAAGAAAGAAAAAAGATAGAAAGAACAAAAGAAGGATAGAAAATAAGGTTAAATAAAAAAAAAAAAACAAACAAAGAAAGAACATGAGTACACAGCCACAATACAACATGTGGAGAGGAGAAGGGTGAGTCTAATGTCCCATAGCAAAACGCTTTTAGGGACAAGATTTCGCCACAGCCCACAGCTGTGGGATGGTGATGTTTGTCTTTGCAAAAGACATTGGAGGTTGACAGGTTTGGACGAAAGGTCTGGGTTAGCAGTCGGGTGGAAGGTCCCGGGAAAGATGGCGCTGTCAGGCAGGAGCCTGGATGAATAGCAAGTCTGTAGGACTGCAGAGCGGTCGTCTGAAGGTGGTCTGGTTGCGGGTTGATGTTGATGTTGGTGTTGTTGTCATCTATACAATATGTGATTTTACCCTCTTTAAGAATCGAGCTTCAGGACAGCTGGAGAGCAGACACGAGTGCACAAACAAAAGGTTGAGAAACTTGCTGGGCCTTGGATGTGTGAATATGGATCGTCAGCTCTGATCAACTCTCCTTACTAAAAAACTTTTTCTTGAAGTCATGGAAAAACAGGGAAGAAATGAGCCAAGCTTTGGAAAGAGGCAAAAAAAAGGGAAAACAAAGAAAAGAAAGAAGGATGGAAAGAAAGAACGAAAGAATGGAAGAGAGAAAGAAAAGAAGAAAGGAAAGATACAAAAGAGAGAAAACGGGGGGGAAAGAAAAAGAAGAAAAAAAAGAACGGGGCATAGGGGAAAAGGAAGAGAGACAAGAAAGGAAAGGAAAAAGAAAGAAAGGAACAAAGAATGGAAGATGAAAAGAATGGAAAAAAAAAAAAAAAAAAGAAGGAAAAATAAATAACGTAAAGATCAACAAGAACATTCGTAATAGCAAAAAAGACGAATGTGATTTTAGCCTCCTCAAGAACAGACTCAGGATGGAAATAAAACAAAAAAAACCAAAGCAAAACAAAGAAGGACGAAACAAAGGACAGATCATTGACAGGAAGCAAACGCAGAAAAAGAAAGTTAAAAAAAAAAAAAACTAACTCAATATACACAATTTTTAAAGATATCTAGAATTTGAGAAAAAGAAGTGATTGCTCGTCCTTCGTTTTCATTGTCTGAACGTTGTTTGTGTTTACCTAGTCCAAAGGAGGACCTCAGAGGTCGAAACGCGTCGTGTTTAGACTGTTAATTTGTTTGTCCAGCTGAACTGGCGGAGTCGGGGTTACTTCAAATTCCCTTTGAATTTGTTTCAGTTTCCACCTGCAGTCACCTCACTTTTGAAACTAAACTACATACAGAGAGAGAGAGAAGAGGGAGAGAGAGAGAGAAGGCAAGAAAAAAAAAAAGAAAAAAAAAAAAATACACAGAAAAAGCGATAAAGAAAACCACGCATGCAGATACAGACTGACACATACTTAGTGGGAGAAAAGAAAGAGTTCCTCATTATTAACACAGTAACTTATTATTATTCTTTTTTAATAGAAGGGGGCGAGGAGGGGGGGGGGGGGGGGGGGGGGGGGGGGGGTTTTGCGGTTGCGGTGAAAAGGAGGAAAAAACAGGAAATAGGCCTTGAAAAAAAAAAAAAGGTAAGCCTTGAAAAAGAGGTAGTGAACACGATGGGCATTGGTCATCAGTAACACATTCTCTCTCTCTCTCTCTCATATCTCTCTCTCTCCTCTCCCCTCCCCCCTCCCCCACTTCCATCCCCCTCCCCATCACCTTCCTTTGTCTTCTCACTCCTTTCCCTCCCTCCATCGGACTGACTTTGTACCATGCCGACACGACGATCGTCCGTGACTCTTGACGGCGATTGTTGTAGAGAGTATGGACACACGGATCAAAAGACGCCGACACCAGTCTACCCCCCCCCACCCCCCCCTACCCACCACCCCCATCCTTCCCCAACCCAGTCTAGCCTCAGAGGGACGGTGTTACGATATCGTCGCCGCCTCCGTCTTATCAGTTTGGTATGCGACACATGCAAACCGATCGGATGTACCTAACTTGTGTCAGTCTATTTGTTGTTCGGATATAATTAATGAATACTTTCCTCACGCGAAGACGAAAACAGGGAGAATATTGATTTCCTGAGGAAAGCTTTTTTTCCGGGGGGAAGGCGGGAGGAGAGGGGGGGGGGGAACCCAAGTGGAAGGCTCCTCGCCCTCCTGCGAGGAAAAAAAAAAAAAAAAAAAAAAAAAAAGCCACTGGTGGTGTTCCTCTCATGGTAGACCATTTTTCCACCTACACCGGTTTGAGGCGAAAGTAGCCGCGGCTACGTTTCACGTTGTCTGTCCCCGGCCACCTGTGACAAGCTTCGGGCGTCCGCTTGCAGCCAGCAGGCCTGCCGATTGCTCAATGGCAAGGGTTTCGCTGAACCACCTGCGGCTGTTTACGTTGCCTCCGCGAACTTGTGGCTGATTATTTTTTCCACTTCTAAGACAATTGCGGGTGTGCTTGAGTACTGGCGGGGGGAGTGAATGAGAGTGAGTCATGGGGGGGGTGGGGGGGGGGGGGTGGAGGGACAGCGGAGAGGAGGTGGAGGGGCCTGGGGGTGGAGGGGGCAGGGGAGGGGGGAACTGGTGGGGCTGGGGGGGGGGGGATGGGAAGGAGCGGGGTGTGATGGGGGTGGGAAAAAGAATAGGCCGAGGGAGGAGAGAAAGGTGAAGGAGAGAGTCATGCGGTGGTGGGGAGGAGGGGGTGGAGGGACAGAGGAGAGGAGGTGGAGGGGTTCAGGGGTGGGGGGGGCAGGGGAGGGAGGAGGAGGGACTGGTGAGGGGCCAGGGGAGGGGGGATGGGAAGGATGCGGGTGTGATGGGGTGGGAAAAGAATAGGCCGAGGGAGGGAGTGAAGGAGAGAGTCATGCGGTGGTGGGGGAGGAGGGAGGGGGAAGAGACAGAGGAGAGGAGGTGGAGGTGAGGTGTTCGGGGTGGAGGGGCAGGGGAGGGAGGACTGGTGGGGCCGGGGATGGGAAGGAGCGGGGTGTGATGGGGTGGGAAAAGAATAGGCCGAGGGAGGGAGTGAAGGAGAGAGTCATGGGTGGTGGGGAGGAGGGGGTGGAGGGGCACAGAGAGGAGGTGGGGGGGGAGGGTGTTCGGGAGGTGGAGGGGCAGGGAGGGGGGGACTGGTGGGGCCGGGGATGGGAAGGAGCGGGGGTGTGATTGGTGGTGGAAAAGAATAGGCCCGAGGGAGTGGAGTGAAGGGGGGAGTCCATAGGGTGGTGGGGAGGAGGGGGTGGAGGGACGAGGGAGAGGAGAGGATAGTGGAGGTGTTCGGGGGTGGAGGGGCAAAGGGGAGGGGGGGACTGGGTGGGGCCGGGGGATGGGAAGGAGCGGGGTGTGATGGGGGGGGGGGAAAAGAATAGGCCGAGACAAAGACCGAGATGTCATTCTGGTTTCTCTTCAAAATACCAGAATACCAAACATATTTCACTAGTTTACGGGTAATGGTAACAGCACTGGCTGATCAAACAGTAATGACTTTCAAACCCCTTCACTGCCGAGTGCAAGTGTGCACTCTATATGCCAGGAAATACAGCACCACCCTACAGTCACTCGCAATGTTTTCTTGACTGTGTCTTATAAACAACTCGGCATACAAACTTGATGTTTGGTCCACTGACTTTATATAGATCATAAATTCCTTTCTGTATACTTGTTACCAGGGAAGTCGGTTTTGTTTCCATCATGTCATCACCCCGAAAAGTCTCCAGGCTCGAGGCGTACAGATAGCATGGGTCAGCCCTGAAAAATAGCCGGTGTAACGTGGTTGAAACCGCCCCCTCCCCTCCCAGTTTAACTCCCGGGAGTCAGTCTGCCACAGTCTCAGATTAACTTCGGGAGTTAATCTGGGTCTGCACCAAAGCAGTTCCCCACCAGGTCCAGAACGCTCCCCCCCCCCCCCCCCCCCCCCCCCCCATCTATTCTTTCTGCTTATTAGGCCTGTTCCAGAATGAACCCCTACCAGTCTAAGAATAACTCCCGGGGAGTTGTTTTGAACCTAAAAATTAAATTTTGACTCTAAACTAACTCTCGGGAGTTCATTTGGGGCAGTGTCAGATCAGCCCCCCAACCCCTTGGAGAGTTAAACTGTTGCTGTTCCAAACTAACTCCCGGAGTTCTTCTGGGCCCAAACTTTTGACATCAAAATGACTCCCTGGGAATTAAACTGGCGCAAGTGGAAAGTCATTCCAGGACAGGCCTGGGAGTTAGACTGGTGCAGGCCCAGGGTAGCTTCGCTCCCCCCCTCCACCTCAAATAATGAAGAAATGGACAATTAGCCCCAAACAGCCTCCTGTATAAAGAGTTAAATTGGACCTGGCCAGAACACACACCCTCTCCCGTCCCCCACCTCCTCCTAGGGAGTTAATCTAGCACCGGCCCAGAGCAGTCCCCCCTAGAGAGTTAAACTGGACCTGCCCCAAAACACCCCCCTAGAGAGTTAAACTGGACCTGGCCAAAAGCAGCCTCCTTCCTGGGGATTAATCTAGTACTATCCAGCCACCCCCTACCCCCATCCCCTCCCCTGGGGAGTTATTTCTGCCACCAGCCCAGAACAACCCACCAAGAGGGTTAAATTGGACCTATTTCCAGAACACCCCCCCCCCCCCCCCCCCCCCCCCCCCCCCCCCTCCGGGGAGACTTTGCTTTAAATAAACATTATTCAGCCGAAACATTTTGCAGCGAACATCAGAACACGGAGCACAACAAGCGAAAGCTTATGTGCAGAGTTAATGTGGCACCTGCCCAGAACAAACCTCTCCCACCCCCACCCCCGAGAGAGTTAAACTGGACCTGGTCCGAAACTGCCCACTGCTTCCACTGCTGGGGAGCTAATCTGGCACTGGCCCTGAACAGCCGTTAAGGTGTTGAGGGTTATGTATTGGTCATAAACTCATACATGCATATTCTATCTGAATCAACATTGAAATGTAGTCTGAATCAACTTTAGGGGGAGTACTTCTGGGCTGGTCCCAGAAGTACCCACATTGCATATCGCCTTTGTTATTGTGTTCATTGTTGTTATTTACTTGTTATAAACTCATACACGGACATTCTACCAGAATCAACATTGAAATGTAGTCTGAATTGATTTAAGGGGGGAGTACTTCTGGGCCGGTCCCTGAAGTACCCCCCTTGCATATCTCCTTTATCAATGTGTTCAGAGTTGTTATTTACTGGTTATAAACTCATTCATGGACATTCTACCTAATTCAAGACTGAAATATATAGTCTGAATAGACTTTGGGGGGGGGGGGGGGGGGGGTCTTCTGGGGGCCAGTCCCGAAAGTATCCCCCATGTATATCTCCTTTATCAATGTAGTCAGGGTTCTTGTTTTAATGGTCATAAGCTCCCACATGGGCATTCTACCTGAATCAACATTGAAAACGAGTCTGAATCAACTTTAGGAGTACTTCTAGGCCAGTCCCAGAAGTACCCCCCTTTGCATATCTCCTTTATCAATGTGTTCAGAGTTGTTATTTACTGGTTATAAACTCATTCATGGGAATTCTATGCGAATCAACATTGAAAACGAATCTGAATCAACTTTAGGGGGAGTTCTTCTGGGCCACTCCCAAAAGTACCCCCCTTGCATAGCTCCTTAATCAATGTGTTCAGGGTTGTTATTTAATGGTCATAAGCTCACATATTGACATTCTATCTGCATCAACATTGAAAACGTGTCTGAATCAACTTTAGGGGGAGTACTTCTGGGCCAGTCCCAGAAGTACCCCCCTCCCCTCCTCCCCTTGCATATATTCTTCATTAATGTGTTCAGGTTTTGGGTTTTTTTAACTGGTCATGAACTCACACATGGACAATGTACCTAAATCAACATTGTCATATAGACTGATTCAACTTGAGGGGGGAGTACTTCTGGGCCAGTCACAGAAGTACCCCCTTGCACATCTCATTCATTAATGTGTTCAGGGTTGTAAGTTACTGGTTATAAACTCATACATGGACATAAAGTCATACATAGACATTCTATCTGAATCAACAATGAAATATTCTCTGAATGAACTTTAGGGGGAGTACATCTGGGCCGGACTCAGAAGTCCCATTGCATATCTTCTTTATTAATGTGTTCAGGGTTGTCCATGTGTGAGTTTATGACCAGTAAGTAACAACACTGAACACATTAATAAAGGAGATATAGCAAGGAGGGTACTTCTGGGACCAGCCCAGAAGTACTCCCCCTAAAGTTGATTCAGACTACATTTCAATGTTGATTCTGATAGAATGCCCTTGTGTTAGTTTATATGACCATTAAATAACAATCTTCAACACATTAATAAGAAGATGTGCAGGGGGGTACTTCTGGGACCGGCCCAGAAGTACTCCCCTAAAGTTGATTCAGACTCGTTTTTAATGTTGATTCAGATAGTGTTTCCATGTATGAGTTTATAACCAGCAAATAACAACCCTGGACACATTAATGAAGGAAATATGCAGGGGGTACTTCTGGGACCGGCCCAGAAGTACTTTCCCTAAAGCTGATTCAGACTATATTTTTATTTGATTCAGATAAAATGTCCATGTGTTAGTTTATGACCAGCAAATAACAACGTTGAACACGTTAATAAAGGAGATATGCAAGGGAGGTATTTCTAGGACCGGCCCAGAAGTATTCCCCCTAAAAAATGATTCAGACTATATTTCAATGTTGATTCAGATATCATCTCCATGTTTGAGTTTATAACAAGCAAATAACAACCGTGGACACTTTAATAAAGAAGATATGCAAGGGGGGTGGGGGGTGGGGGTACTTCTGCCACACTGGCCTGGATGTGCTCCCCCTACAGCTGATTTAGACTACATTTAAATGTTGATTCAGATAGTATGTCCATGTGCGAGTTTATAACCGTAAATAACGACACTGAACACATTGATAAGGGAGATATGCAAGGGGGGGGGGGGGGGGGTACTTCTGGGACAGGCCCAGAAGTACTCCCCCTAAAGTTGATTTTGATTCGTTTTCAATACTTATTCAGATAGAATGTCCATGGGTGAGTTTATGACCAGTAAATAACAACTTTGAACACATTAATAAAGGAGATATGCAGGGGGAGGGGGGGGGGGGGGGTACTTCTGGGACAGGCCCAGAAGTACTCCCCCAAAAGTTGATTCAGACTATATATTCAATGTTGATTCAAATAGAATGTGCAATCATGAGTTTTTAAGCAGTAAATACAACCTTGATCACATTAATCACGAAGATATACAAGGGGAGGTGTGTGTGTGTGTGTGTGTGTGGGGGGGGGGGGGGGGGGGGGTACTTCTGGCACCGGCCCAGAAGTACTCCCCCTAAAGTTGATTCAGACTATATCGCAATGTTCATTCAGGTAGAATGTCAATGTATGAATCTATAAACCAGTGTATAACAGGCCTGAACACATTAATAACAGGAAATATGCAAGGGTGTACTTCTTCGACCACACAAAAGTACTCCCTCTTCAGTTGATTCAGACTATGTTTCAATGTTGATTCAGATAGAATGTCCATGTTTTTGTTTATGACCAGTAATTAACAACCCTGAATATATCAATAAAGGAGATATGCAGGGGGTACTTCTGGGACTGGCCCAGCAGTATTCCCCCGAAAGTCGATTCAGACTATATTTCAATGTTGATTCAGGTGGTACCAGCAAATCACAACCCTGAATACATTAATAAAGAAGATATATGCAAGGGGGGTAATTCTGGGACCGACCCAGAAGTACTCCCCCTAAAGTTGATTCAGACTGTATTCTGATTCAAACTGATTCTGAAACAATATCCACATATGTCATCATAAACGAGAAACAACATGCCTAAGCTCTTTAATACAGAAGATATGAAAGGCGAGTACTTTTGGGCCTGGTCCCAGAAAGACTCCCCACCTGCTAGAGAAGTACTCCAGGGAGGCCTGTACCAGGCTGGAGCCAGATGAACTCCCCAGGATTGGGGGGGGGGGGGGATGGGGGGGCTCTAGGCCAGGTCCAGTTTAACTCTCTGGGGGGCTGTTTTGGGCCGGTGCCAGATTAACTCCCCAGGAGGGGGAGGAGGCTGTGTTCTGGGTCTTGTCTAGTTTAACTCTCCAGGGGGGGCTGTTCCATGACGGTGCCACATTAAACTCCCCTGGAGGGGGTGGGGGCTGTTCTGAGACAGGTTCCAGTTTAACTCTCCAGAGGGGCTGTTCTGGGCTGGTGCCAGATTAACTCCATATGGGGGGGGGGGGGGGGGGGGGGGGGGGGGGGGGGGGGCGGGGGGGGGACTGTTTTTATGCCAGGACCAGTTTTTTAACTCTCCAGGGAGGCCTTACCAGGCTGGAGCCAGATTAACTCCCCAGGAGAGGAGGGAGGGGGGCGCTCTAGGCCAGGTCCAGTTTAACTCTAGGGGGGGGTGTAACTCTCCAGGGGGGCTGTTTCATTACAATGCCAGATTAACTCCCCTGGAGGGGGGCGTTGTGGGACAGGTCCAGTTTAACTCTCTGAGGGGACTGTTCTGGACTGGTGCTAGATTAACTCCCCAGTAGAGGGGGGGGGGGGGGGGGGTCTGTTTCGTGTCAGGGACAGTTTACCCCAAGGGAGGCCTGTACCAGGCTGGAGCCAGATTAACTCCCCAGGAGAGGGGGGGGGGGTGCTCTAGGCCAGGTCCAGTTTAACTCTCTAGGGGGGCTGTTTTGGGCCAGTGCCAGATTAACTCCCCAGGAGGGGGGGGGGCTGTTCTGGGCCTTGTCTAGTTTAACTCTCCGGGGGGGGGGGGGGGGGGGGGGGGGGCTGGAAGGTCTGTTCTAGGACAGGTGACAGGTGCAGTTTAACTCTCCAGGGGGGTGTTCTGGGCTGATGAGAGTAACTCCCCAGGAGGGGGGAGGTGGCGGGGGGGGGGGGGGGGGGGGGGGCTGTTTTATGCCTGGGCAAGGTTTAACTCTCCAGGGAGGCCTGTACTAGGCTAGAGCCAGATTAACTCCCTAGGAGAAGGGGGGGCAGAGGGGGGGGGGGGCGGGGGGGAGGGATTGTTCTAGGCCAGGTCTAGTTTAACTCTCTAGGGGGAGCTGTTTTGGGCGATGCCAGATTAACTCCCCAGGAGGGGGAGGGGGCTGTTCTGGGGCCTTGTCTAGTTTAACTCTCGGGGGGGGGGGGGGGGGGGGGGCTGTTCCATGACGGAGTTAGATTAACTCCCCTGGAGGGGCTGTTCTGGCACAGGTGCAGTTTAAACTCTCCAGAGGGGCGGTTCTGGGCTGGCGCCAGATTAACTCCACAGGAGAGGAGGGGGGGGGGGGGGGGGGCTTTTTTTGTGCCAGGGCCAGTTTAACTCTCCAGAGGGGCCTGTACCAGGCCAGAGCCAGATTAACTTCCCAGTAGGTGGGGGGGGGGGGGGGGGGGGGGCGGCGGCTGTTCTAGGCCAGGTCCAGTTTAACTCTCTAGGGGGACTGTTTTGGGCCAGTGCCCAGATTAACTCCCCCAGGAGGGGGAGGGGGCTGTTCTTAGACTTGTCTAGTTTAACTCTCCAGGGGGGACTGTTCCATAACGGTGCCAGTTTAACTCTTCTGGAGGGGGGGGGGGGGTGCTGTTCTAGGACAGGTGCAGATTAACTCTCCAGAGGGGTTGTTCTGGGCTGGTGCCAGATTAACTTTGCAGGGAGGGGGGGGGGGGGGGCTGTTTTGTGGCAGGGCCAGTTTAACTCTCCAGGGTGGCCTGTACCAGGCTGGAGCCAGATTAACTACCCAGGAGAGGGGGGGGGTGGCTGTTCTAGGCCAGGTCCAGTTTAACTCTCTAGGGAGGCTGTTTTGGGCCGGTGCCAGATTAACTCCCCAGGAGGTGGAGGGGGGCTGTTCTGGGACTTGTCTAGTTTGAACTCTGGGGGGGGGGGGGGGGCTGTTCCATAACGGTGCCAGTTTAACTCCTCTGGAAGGTGACTGTTCTAGGACAGGTGTAGTTAAACTCTCCAGAGGGGCTGTTCTGGGCTGGTGCCAGATTAACTCCCCAGGGAGAGGAGGGGGAGACGGGGGGGGGGGGGGGGGGGGGGGTTTTGTGCCAGGGCCAGTTTAAACCTCTCCAGGAGGGGGAGGGGGCTGCTGTTCTGGGCCAGTTTAGTTCAACTCTCCAGTGGGTGGCTGTTCCAGTCCGTAGCCAGATTAATTTCCCCATATGTCTTAGGGGGCTGTTCTGGGCCAGGTCCAGTTTAACTTCGCAAGGGGAGGGGCTGTTTTGGGCCAATGCCAAATTAACTCGCTGGGGGGGGGGGGGGGGGGGGGGGGGCTGTTCTAATCTTGTTGTGGGGGCTGATTTGGCGCAAACCCAGATTAACTCCCGGTAGTTGATCTGGGACAGTGCGAGACTGACTCACGGGAGTTAAACTGGGCCCGTGTGTGTATGTACTTTTTGTTGTATGTATGTAGATATACACGGTCGAGCGCACACACGCACGCACACACACACAGATAGACATACAGACAGATACACGCACGACAGATCACAGTCAGACAGGCACACTCACATAAACAATCTTAGATGACACTGGATAATCTAACCTATTTCAAGAACATGTTTAACACTGAAACCATACATTGTAATGATAAAGAACGCGGTTCTGTAACTTGTATCCTCCCTCAAAAATAAATCATTTTTTTTAGCCTTGTTAAGTGATGCAGTCTATTGGAACGTGCTGTTACTACTTTCATTTTTCACTGAATCTAGAAGGTGTATAAAATTTATGCACCGCATTTTTTCAATGGCATTCCTGGTAAAAGGGCGGATCGTTTTGTCTGGGGAGTTTTCCGTTACCACTATGCACTGCATCCTGTATCCTGGACTGTTTTTTGCCGGGCGTAAGCTTGATCTCACAGGTCTGCTCCCCCCCCCCCCCCCCCCCCTTTCTTTTTTGTTGTTGATAGAAGTCCCAGAGTTTGCTAGACAGTTCTTTAGGGGGAGTGTAGAGGAAAAGGGTGGATGAAGGGGGAAGGAAAAGCGAGATGAAAAATGAGGGAGAGATTGCCGAAAACTAACTCTCTTTCAGGAAATCAATTACGCTCGTCAAAAAACTGTTAAGACAAGGAGGAGTGGGTGGTGGTGGTGGTGGTAGTGGTGGAAGCGAGACAAGTACTCTTCCCAGCAAAGTTGCTGATGGAATAGGGAGGGTAGTGCAGTGGTGTGATGGAGAGAGAACAGAAGAAGACATCATCTAAAATCTCATCCAAAACTTTGTTAAAAATCTTTCCACTGTAAAATCTCAGATCCGATGAAAAATGTTAACCTCTTTCAAGAACTCAAAGATCGCGTCAGGCGGAACATCTCTGAACAAGGTTTTCATGGAATCTGCTGTAAAATGTTTGTGTCTAATCCCAACACTCTAAAAGAATATGTTTCATTGTGAGGGGCACATGACACGGAATGCACCAAGGAGCTTCTTCACTCTTTAAAAGGTAGGAATGGGTAAAATACGAATGGCCGGTGTGCAGCCGGCACAGAACTGTTTCTTCTTTACGACCACCAGACGAAGACGGGAGGAACTCCTTTAGGTTTGGACGGATCTGAAAGAGTTTGTTATCCGTCTGTGTATTCCAATCCTCCTGCCAGAGGTCTTTTACATAATCGTTAATTTTGGGTTTCAGATCCGAGCAGGGGATAGGTGTGTTTGACAGTTTCTCTCTTGTGGCATTCTTGGCCAAACGATCCACCATTTCGTTCCCTCCGATGCCAACATGACCGGGAACCCAAGCCAGAAGAATGTTGTAACCCTCCGCTGTCAACTTGGTAAAAAGGTCAAAAAAGTGTAAAAGTTCGGGGTGCTGAAGGTTGCGGCCAGATATGGCCTCCAAAGCCGACAGCGAATCCGACAAAACCAGAAAGTCCCTCTTTGGAGACTGGGAGATTATTCTTAGTGCCAGAACCAGAGCTGTAAGTTCAGCAGAGTAGGCAGAAGTCTGAAGGAATATGTTCTAACAGTATTTGAGAAGGAGCACCAGGGCAGTAGGCTGCACAGGCCACTCCATCTTCAGACTTGGAACCGTCAGTGAAAATTTTCTGATAGGATGGGAGTTTTGAACTCAGCTCAGCATACAACGCCTTGTATGCCAGAGAGCTGGTGGACTCTTTGCGAAAAGCTGCAAGATCAAAACGAATGTCTGGTGTGAAAAAGGTCCACGGAGGCTCATCTGGAAACTTGGAAAAATCAGACACAACTCCTAGGTCTAGACCTGCATTCCGTGCGTGTGGCTGCATACGAAGGCCAAACGACGGAATACAGGTAGGGTTGTTTTCGAATTTGTTTTGGAACTGAGGGTCAAAGACACAGTCATAGGCAGGGTTTTCTGGTTCAGAGAACAGTCTGATATAGTAGTTCAAAGATAGTTTCAACCTGCGGTTGGACAGTGAGGGTTCACCTGCCTCTGCGTACAGGCTGTACACAGGGGGTGCGGAATGCTCCAAGACATAGACGAAGCCCTTGATGGTGGATAGGGGTCTAAGAGTTTGAGGTAAGACGGTCTTGCAGAGCCATACACAGCACAACCATAGTCCAGTTTGGAACGGACCAGGGCTCTGTAGAGGTGCAGCAAGTTTTTTCTTATCATCGCCCAGCCCCAGTGTGTGCTACGACCCCGCAGAATATTCAGAGCTTTCTGGCAAGAAGTTTTTGAGGTTTTTAATATGGCTGAGAAAGTTCAGTTTTTTTTTGATCAAAAATAACCCCCAGAAATTTCGCTTCCTTAACAGCTGGAATGGTGGTCTTTATCCAGAAGAATTTCAGGATCAGCAAAAAATTGACGAAAATTGTGAAAATGGATTGACTGGGTTTTTGTACGTGAAAAGGTAAACCCGTTGTCCTCGGCCCACTGTTGAATCCTGTTGACACAAAGTTGGAGTCGCCGCTGTACGCTGGCGTAAGAAGCTCCAACTGCGTACAGCGCGAAGTCGTCAACGAACAAAGAAGACTCAGAGCCCTGGCTTACCGATTTCACAATGTCATTGATCTTAATGCTGAAAAGGGCAGGAGGAGAAAGGATGCTCCCCTGAGTACACACCCAACTCCTGCCCATGGATGTCCGAGAGTGTGGTGCCAACACGCACCTGGAACTGTCGATCAGCCAGAAAGTTTTCGATAAACATAGGCAGATAGCCACGAAAACCAAGTTTATGCAAATCCATGAGGATCCCTGATTTTCCACGTGGTGTCATATGCTTTTTCTAGGTCGAAAAAGATAGCGACCACACTGCTGCTTTGACAAAGGCGTTGCGAATGGTGGTTTCTAGACGGATTAAATGGTCAACTGTCGAGTGGTACTTGCGGAACCCGCACTGTTCACTGGCCAAAAGGCCCGTCGGTTTCCAGCTTCCACATCAGACGGGAGTTGACCATCTTTTCCATCAGCTTACACAGGCAGCTGGTCAGAGCTATTGGGCGATAGTTTGATGGGTTGGTAGGGTCCTTTCCAGGTTTGGGGATTGGAATGATCAGGGCTTTTCCGCCAGGAGGGCGGGAAGCACCCTGTGGTCCAGATATGGTTATAGACTTTGAGAAGGGTCTGGAGACAGCTTTCTGGAAGGTGTTTCAAAACCTGATAATGAATGTCATCCAGACCAGGGGCAGAGTCATTGCAGGTTTGCAAAGCTGATTTTAGTTCGCTAATCGAGATCGAGAAAGGCAGATTGTAAGCTTCAGAGTTGTCTGATGTGAAATTGTATGAAGATTTCTCTCTAATTTGCTTGTTTGTTTCTAAAAAAGGCTGCAGATTTATTTAAAGATGAGAGAGTTCTGCTGGATGGTGGAGGCCAACAGATTGGCAACAGCTTGTTTGTCAGTGATCAAAGCATCGGCAAGTTTCAGGTGATGATGAATGGGGGGGTTGGTGTTTCCCTTTGATTTTTCTGATGATGTTCCAAACTTTTTTCTTTGAAGTTTTAGATGTCAGTGCGGAGCAGAAGTTTCTCCAAGACCGACGTTTACTGATTTTGAAAGTATGTCTCGATTTAGCACGGAGTTTCTGATGGGCTCGGGCGTTAGGACCAGAGGGTCGTTGGTATACCTGACGCTGAGCCCGTTTACGTACTTTTGAGATTTGTTGGCAGTCAAAATTAAACCAGGGTGTCTTTGGCATTTGGGGTTTGTTTGAGGAAGTTGGAATGGAGGCCTTGGCGCATTTTATGAGGATATTGGAAACCGTTTCTGCGGGATCCGGACTTTGTAGAACTTCCTCTGTGAGTTCCCCACGGACAGTTCCTGCAAAAAGATCCCAGTTCGCCTTGTTGAAATTTAGATGTTCTGGAACAGTGCGGCTTTCAGTTATTTTGGATTTTAGAACAATTGGAAAATGGTCACTCCATGATCCATGCAGATCGTCAAGTGCCGACCACTCATAGTAGTCCAGGACCAGCGAGGGGTCGCACACTGACAGATCCAAACATGAGAGAGAGCACCAGTAGCAGAGTGGAGGAAGGTTGGAGATCCATCATTAAGACAACACAGGTCAAGCTCTGAGAAGACGTTTTCCAGAAGGAGACCTCTAGACGAAGTATCAACGCTACCCCAAAAAGAGGATTGTGCCCATTGAAATCGCCCAACAGCAAAAAAAAAAAAAGGTCGTGGAAGCTCCTCAATCAGGCTGACCAGTTCTTGTCGACTGATGGATACAGAAGGAGGCAGATATAGACAACAAATAGTGACCGTTTTTGCAGCAGAGAGACTCTGGCAGCTAAAGCTTGGAGGGGAGAACTGAGGTAGACAGGGCTAAACAGAAAGAGATTTGTGTGGATAAGCAACGACACACACCACCCGTCACTCCAACTGCAGAAGGCTGTGCTGGTTTAGAAAGAACATTTAAAAACCCGATAAAGAGAAAAGATTTGTCAGAGCGTATCAGAGTCTCTTGAAGAGCTAAGACAGCAGGTTTTAAATGTTGACAGAGGAGCTGCAGCTCTTCAAAATTAGAGTTCAAACCTCGAATGTTCCAGTGAGATATTGAATCCATGAGGATGGAGAGATGGCAACACAGACTTCTCAGTCCATTACTGTCTCATCATCATCCGACTGCAAAGGAGAATAATATGGATTGCGTGTTTCCAAACTTGAATGTCTTTTTCTCTGACTTTTTTTTTTGGAAGCTCCGGAGGCAGATGATGGGGGCAATCCACCTCAATGACCTCTACACCAGAGGGCTTCCCTGGGATCGTGCCTTGATGAGGCACCGCTTGGGGGCCGCGAGTGCCCTTGGGAGGAACAGGTTTTTTTTTTGGGGGGGAAGGGGAGCTGTCGAAGCAGAGTCTCCAACCTGTGTCTGCTGGGCAGAATGGGAGGCAGCAGGTTTTACGCCACCACCATGGGAGTTTATCACAGGGGTAGCGGATTTCTTGCCTCCGCTGGGGGCAGATGGTTTCGATTGCAGAGTCTTGGAAAAAAAACTAAAAGGTGTCTGTCTGACAGGAGACAGATACTGTAGTAGAAACTTGTTTCACAACCTGAGAGAGTAGACTAGGACTTGTTCGGATGCTGCGGACTGCCCAGAACCAACCTTTTTGCCTCGTGGGAATGGAATCTTTCTTTCCGTCTTCACCCTTTGGATACTACTTTCCTGGCGCCAAACCGGACACTCTCGAGAGGAGGATGGGTGGCCGCCTCCGCCTCCGCAGTTTGCACACAACGCGCCGGATGAACGCACGGCATCTCGTGGCTCGGTTGGCAGCAGACGCCACAAATCTCCTCCCCAGAGCATCGATCCCGCACATGGCCAAACTTCTGGCACCGGAAACAACGCATCGGGGATGGAACATACAGGCTAACCTTGACGTTCAAATAGCCCACCTTGATAGACTGTGGCAGCGAAGGGGTGCAGAAGGTCAGAAAGAAGAGGGTATTTGTTGGCACTCTTTCAGAACCCTTGCGAATTGTGACTCTTCGCACATCCATGACTCCCTCCCCTGGGATTTCAGTTCGAACCTTATCTCATCCTCCGATACTCCTTTCAAGTCTGGGCAGCGAATGACTCCCTTTGAAGAATTTAGGTTCTTGTGAGGCGACACACTTTTTTTTTCGGTCAACAAGAGTTGTAGATTTCAGGAGCCGATCTGACTGACATTTTGTACCACATTCCACCAGAAATGACCCATGACCCATTTCTCAGACGTTTTGATTGATTTTAGGTTTCCTGACACAGACAACTAAAACCTTTCTGGATTGCAAAGGGGCTGAGTGCAGACAAAGGTTTGTCTCATCAGCGCCCTCCACCACCAACCACGAAGGCCCAAGATCCAGATTCTGTTCGGATTTCTGAGTCCGAGTCAGTCAGAATCATGATCACCATCAGATCTCACTTTGTCTCTCTTTCTCCTTTTGGAAGGGAGTTTAGATATTGAAGCCCATGGTATGATTTAGGAATTCGTCCCTCCCCTACCCACCCACCATCGAGTCCAACTTAGGGGCCAGGGCCAAGAAACTCTTGTCTTGGACCCCTTCCAGGTTTCAGGAGGGATATACAACAAAGCAGCGCCAACTTACCCTATCCCCCCCGATTATGCCCAGCTCCCGGGAACAGAGAGAACTGAGCACTGCAGGGGTTACCTTGGCCAGCTGGGGGGGGGGCTGCCCGTTTTGACCTAACCCCATGCAGGGGAAGCCGGTTGACACACACAGGCCCATGTGTGCCTCCTGTCTAGGAGAGGTCCGAGCCAAAGTAATGTGTTGAGGGCGCTGGCCCTCTCAATCACCAGGATCTCATCCCCCTCCGTCACAGGTCGCACCGCACGGCAAACGCGGCGGATCTTAAGAAGACCACAGAGAGAAAGGAGTGTGTGGAAAGAAGACTTGACGGGGAGACGAAGATAGAAAAGAGCCAAATAAGAAAGGCAGAAAACAAGAAAAGGAGAAAGGCGGGTTACTATTAGTCAGGATCCTCACCCTTAGCCTGTCTGACATGGGAGAAAGCAACGAAGCAGAGACTCCAAGGATAGACGACAGACGAGCGAAGAGGAGACCCAGGCAGAGAGAGGAAGAGAGAACAGAGATGGGGGTTATGGTGGGAGGATGGGAACGCGGCAACGACTCTGACGTACAAAAACTGATAAAATGATTTTAACCTGGGA
>JADBJO010014733.1:0-46456 GCA_016801955.1 Conus betulinus
CTTCTGTGCGATGAACAACCTGGTCATTGGTGGTAGCATTTTCCCCCACAGAAGAGTACACAAGGCCACCTGGGTATCACCAGATCTAACAACAGAAAATCAAATTGACCACATCTGTATGGCCAAGAAATTCAGGAGGTCCCTACAGGATGTAAGGTGAGAAGAGGAGCGGACGTTGCATCTGACCACCACCTACTGGTCACCAGGCTGAAGCTGAAACTGAAGAAGAACTGGATGAAACCAACTACAAAGAGGCAGAAGTACAACCTCAGCCTACTGAAAGACCAACGACTAGAGAAGATTTCAAGCTGTCCCTCACCAACCAAATACCAAGTGCTACAAGAACTACTTGAGGAAGAACTGATCTGGAGACTCACTGGCAAGAAGTGAAGGAGACACTCTCACATCAACCTGTCGGAAGTGGTGGGCCCCAAGAGACACCAACAGAAGGGATGGGATATCAGCAGACACTGCGCAAAATACAGGAGAGAAAGCAGAAAAAGGCAGCAGTTAAACAACAGCTGAACAAGGGCAGCAAAGGCCAAAGCACAAGAAAACTTCACAAAAGCCAACAGAGAAGTGAAGAATAAAATTAAATGTAAAATTCCAAACATATTCGATTACTTTCCTTCAAAGTCAGTTCATGTCATGGGCAAATTAAATGTAAAATTCCAAACATATTCGCTTACTTTCCTCAAAGTCGTTCATGTAAAGGGCAAATTAAATGTAAAGTTCCAAACATATCCAATTACTTTTTTCCAGAGTTTAATTAAAAAGTTCAATTACGAAAACTAACAGCAATCCATAACTCCACACTATTTTTCTGTCCAACTGATAAATGTAACAAACAAACAAAAAGATTTATAAGCCCCCTGGGGTCAATGATTACAAAAGGCCTGGATTCATGTTCTTTTTAAATCTAGCACATAACACCACAGAACCCTTCCACCAATGGCATGATCAAGAGTATGGGAATGAGATTAAACAGTGTAATTTCCTTATGAAGTTTGTAGTTTTCCTCATGTTGAAGACTGTAGCTGTACAAGCTACTTAAGAAATTACCTAATCTGAAGGCTGACCTGCATTGCAAGCAGTGTGGATTTTGTTTCCTGTGTGTGTGTGTGTGTGTGTGTGTGTGGTGGTGTGTGGTGTGTGGTATGTTCTGTGTGAGTGTGTATGTGAGAGAGAGAGAGGGAGAAAGGGAGGGAGGGGGAGAGAGAGAGAGAGAGAGAGAGAGAGAGAGAGAGAGAGAGAGTGTGTGGTGTGTGAGAGAGAGAGAGAGAGAGAGAGGGAGAGAGGGAGTGAGAGAGAGAGAGAGAGAGAGAGATAGAGAGAGAGAGAGGGAGAGAGAGTGCGCACGTGTGTGAAGTCCTTGCAACGTATCACAAATCAACCTAAAACTGTGTTGTCAAAGTTCAAGTCACATACTGCAACTAAACAACAACAACAAAAATCAATGCCCTGATTACGCACACAGACACACACAAACATACACACATTCACTCTTTCTCTCTCAACCGATCAAATAATAACCCACTCTTTTAGCTTTCTGCTTGCTGCTTGCAGCCATCATAAATAAACCCCCATGGGTAAATGATTGATCAATCCCAGTCGCTTGGCGATCTTAACCTGCTCCTCCTCAGTCAGCTGGGTGGCTGGACGGCTGACATTAGGTGATGGATGGTAGATAGGGACAAAACCTCGGCTTCCTGCTTCCACAGACAAAAAAAAAAAAAAAAAATCATACTATCACCTAAGTTGTGTCACAGCAATATGCAGTCCATTTAACCTTGCCTTCAATCATCTTGATGCAGATTAACAGACTTCATTAAAGATCTTTAAACACACACACACACACACTCACAACACCCACACACACACACACACACACACACATACACACACACACACAAGGCCTACATAATACATACTGGAAATTGAATCAAAGTATAAGTAATTTTCAAGCAGTATCAGTTAAGTAGGGACTTGCAGTTTCAGCTGTCTAGGCCTTCTGGCCTCTATGCAGCCCATCCAAATAAACTATTTTTATTTCTTGTTTATTTTTGTCAGCCCATTGCACATGAGGATAACCCTCTGGTAAATCTTTGTCTTCTTTCAGAACATTGTTTACATCAAACATTAAACTGTGACACACAATTAGCATATTTCAGATACATGTGCTTTCTCTAAAATTACAGAAGAGAATGCATATGAAATAGACCATAAATAATGTATTATGCCATATTCTAAAATTTTGTGTGCCATTTATTATAGGTAGATGCTTTTCCTGAACGAATTCCTTGCCGTTATATTGTAAGAGACTTTTTTTTTTTTTTTAATAATGGAATAAAGTTATAAAATAGCCTTTTCCTTCACTATTCTCCACCGGCCCATGCTCTGTATCTAAAGGACCTAAGTCTTGCTGTTCATTTGTCGTCATGTACCTACCTAACAAATTTGTAATACAATATTTAAAAATAGAAAGAAATAGTACTTTTTAACATATTTGTAATATAAAATATAAATGTAGGTTTACTGGCGTACAAAATGACATCAGTGGAGTCCGCCAATGATAAATGAAAGTAATAAGCTTTCAAAGTTTCATGTAAATGATTCAGCTTGCTTCTTTATAATATATGCATGACAATAAAATAGCCCATATTCATACGTATACATGTCCATGTGCTTACACTCCCGCACACATTTTCATCCCATGCACAGATCTGGTTTTGATCACCATGCCACTCTTGCGCTGTGGTACTCAAACTAGTTGTGATGATTTGAATCACTGACAGTCTTTATTGTGATGACTCTCTAATGGGTACATTGTGTATGTCTATAATGTATATGTGTGTTGTTTGTATTTTGTTGTGTTGCTACTTAAGTTGTTGGTCTGTGTGAATATGTGTGAATGTGTGTGTGTCACGTGTCTGTGTCTGTGCAAACCCATGCAAACATTTTTAAAATGAAAGCATACATCAGCATGAGTATGTGTGTATACTGATTTTGTGTGTGTACGCGCATCTATGCATGTTGGAGTGTTTGTGTGTGTGCATGCTGCCTGTATATGTATTCATGCAAGCAGATAAGAATGAGCATCGCACTTGCGTCATAACTCATCTACTCACAGGTGTGCTTGAGACACAAGTTTACTTTAAAAACGGGAACCAGTGATTAGGAGTGTGCATGACTGTGTGCCTTCATGTACCCAAGTGTTTCAATGTTTCAAAAAATACACTGAAGCGAGGCAAGTAAAGCAGGTGCAATTAATCATTACCAATAATCATTATTTTTTACAGATCAATGCTTATCAAGACAACCTAGAGAAATAAAGTTGCGACTTCATCATATTTCACGGATTCTGCTGAAATAAAGGCAAAACAGATGATTTAAAATGTTTCACAAGCCAAACAGAAAAAGACTGGTTCACACATTTTAAATGCACATTAAAATTTTTTTTTTTTTTATAAACAATGATGTTGGAATCAACAATGACAACAAACATTCAAGATGCCCTCCCCGAAAAATTCATTAAACACTGTATCAATATCTATAGTGTTTTTTTTTCTTTTTTTTCTTCCCTAAGTCTTTTACATATATAGGTTTGTCAGCTTAACAGTGTACAAAGTACAATCCTATTTTAATTGCAAAACTGCTTTGTTGTGTGGATCTTCTTAAAGGGACATTTGAGAAATTATTCAATGACTTGGATCTTGCTAGCAAACTTACAAGGAAAACTGGCTTAGCTGGGTCTTCACTGGGAGTCTCAAGTGAAGACTTGCTGGATTCATTTATCTTTTGCCACTTCACAGATTGCAAAAGTCTTGCATGTCGCCACAACCATCATGTTGATTTTCATATCACTTATATCATGGGAGTGTATGAGGTCAAGTGGATGAGTTAGGAGGTGGTTTAGTTTAAAAAGGCTTGGGGGGGGGGGGGGGGGGGGGGGGGGGGGGGAAAAATGGGATTGTCTCAGTGCAGTTTGTTTGGTGGCCCCTTTGGCACAAAGCAACCCATGGTCGACGTGACTCGAAATTGGTGCAGTTTCGGTTGCCAGCTTGATGAATGTTGCCATGTCCACATGCTTTGTTTACCAAAGTTTAGTTCTGAAAGCAGCTTCTTGGCGCGCTTCTTTCAGAGAATGGGACAGAAGAGAATGGGACAAGCTGACGTCGTTTCAGATGACCGAGTCGAAAGGGCCCAACACAAAGACTCGAATGACGGAATGAACGAACGAGTGAACCACTAAATGGATAGAAAGTGATAAGCTGCAGAATCTTGATTATAACGAACATGCGCACTCAGTTAATCCTATTTCTATAGCAAAGAAAACAAAGAATTTCGAAGACATCAAAAACTTAAAAAAAAAAAAAAAAAAGAAATTAAAATTAACAAAAACCCACTTGGTATGGTGGTGGAGGTCCAACTGGTTGAGGAGGTTCTGCTTGGTGGCCTTGATCTGGCACATCACTACCACGTAAAAGAGAAATATCATCTGAATTTTGAGATTTAAAACAATTTCCCATCTTAGTAATTAGCAGCTGATTTCAAATCGTTTGTCTCTTATAACACGCATGTGAAGATGCCTGTCACTTTCCTTTCATCCATGTCCTGCTCCCTGAAATCCCATCAGATGACTGACCAAAACATACAGCTGATCGCACCCCCCTGAAACATACCTTCCGCACAGTGACGTACGAAATATAGTGACACGTTCTGTCTTTTAAAACGATTTAGCTATGCTCTTTTCAAGGTAAAATTTTATAGCATTACTTGAAAAAAATATCAAGCATTTAGGGAACTAAAGTTGAATAATAATCATGTCATGTCTTTCTTTATATTTATTAAACTTTTCGCGATGTTGCGCATAAATACACTTTTGCGTCACGTCTGCATGAACAAAGCAACAAATGGGATCAGAAAATAAACTCGAGAAGAGGCTATACACGCAGCAGCTGCTCTTGTTGGCGCGTCATTTCAGTAAAAGCCCACATCCAAGGCTTCCACCTGCACACCACCCCACTTTGGAACTTACATCCTATGGTTCTTTAGCTGACTGTGCGTGTGTGATTTCCGTGCGAACGCTCATAGTGTGTGTGTGTGTGTGTGTGTGTGTGTGTGTGTGTGTGTTTTATTTATCATAACTAGAGGACCTACAGAAAGAGTGGCTTCTTCCCACGTGCAGGGAGAGAAAGGAACGACCGAGCTTCCTTCCAGCTGAGACAGTAACATCAGCCTCGCTGGAGGGCTTCAAATCCTGGATATAACTCCAACCCCCTCCCCCCTCCCCCAAACTTCCCACCCTCTCACCTGTATCCCCTCACCCCTCACCCGCACCTGTTGTCCTTTCCACCCACTAAGGAGAAGGGTCTACCCTGGCCCCTTCTAGAGGCCTGAACATTCTAGTAGGTGGCCCCAGGCGTTTTTCTCCCTTACCCACCACTTCAAGCTCTTGATCCAGGGCAGCATATTCATATGTATTCTGTTATTACCGGAAACCTTTTTAATGTCAGAAATCTTCAGCTGGTTGAAGGTGGACAGCTAAGAAAAAAAAGAATACTCATCTTGTGAACAATCATACCCCTACAATTAATATCTCTCACACACACACACACACACACACACACACACACACACACACACACACGTGCGCGCGCGCATACACGTGCATATATGCCTTTCTCTACACACACACACACACACACACCGCGCGCGGCGCGCGCGCGCGCGTTCGCACATGTATGTGCGCACATCGGCGTATGCTCACACAAGCCCCATATTACACATGCAGACACGAATACATTTGTGCGCGCGCGCACACACACACACACACACACACTGTGTGACTGACTGAAACCAATCTATTGTCAGATTAACTCAAGGTTGTACACACACACACACACACACACACATGCACGTGCGCACACACGCAACTCACACGTACAGTCATGATAGTGGTGCAGACAAATTTCACAGTCTGACCAGCGCGTTGAGCTGATGCGCAAGTCAGACATGGCAAAGGTCGTATTCATGAGACCCTCACATTAAATATTTTAGTCATTTGTTCATATTATCCATGAGCTGTAAATCCTGCAGTTTGGTCTCGTAGCTTTGGAGATGTGGACATGTATGTGCGCTTTGGAGATGTGGACGTTTGGTCTCGTAGCTTTTGGAGATGCGTACGTGGACCAGTCCGCACGCCAGTGACATTTCTGAAACAGAAACTAAACTGCAGGAATTCTCAGTTTGAGAAATGACGTAGACAAATTTTGGGAAGACGATTGCTTCCCAAATCTTTTTACTTTGAAACTTTATTGATATATTTTCCACTGCACTCAACGCCAGCCCCGCGTCATTTGTGTCATTAGGTGCTGACAAGGAAAGGGTTATAAGCGTGTTGTCCCATGAAAAAAAGACATGTGATTATATCTCCCTTACAACATGATGGCAGCCGTCAGACGATTACCCGTGGTCGTAGTATTGGGAGCCACGGGGACAGAAAAATCTAAGCTGGCCATTGAACTTGGACAGAGATCAATGGAGAAATTATCAGTGTGCAGATTCAATGCAGGGTAAATCTCTCTCATCTGTCTCTTCATGCGAGAGTAAGAGCCTCTCTCTCTCTCTCTCTCTCTCTCTCTCTCTCTCTCTCTCTCTCCCACACACACACACACACACACACACACCACACACACAGCGTCACCTTCTGATCTGACTTTCGTCTCTTTTTCATTTTTTTGTGACTCTCTGAGTAAGTCTCTTCTCTACTCTCATCCCCTCCTTTCCTCCTCGCCACTGACTCACAATCTCTCTTCTCTCTCCTCCTCCTCTCTCTCCTCTCTCTATCTCTCTCTCTCTCTCTCTCTCTCGGTCTCTCTGTCTCTCTCTCTCTCATCCTCAGTCCGTCCTGTTCTGTTCTCTCTCTGTAAATCTCTCTCCTCGGTCTCTCTCTTTCTGTGTCGCTATTTCTCAGTCTTTCAGTCAGTCTGTTTGACTGTCTCTCTCTCTCATCTCATCTGTCCCCCCCCCCCCCCCCCCCCCCCCCCTGTCCCCTTCTGTCTTTGACTGTCTGTCTGTCTGTCTGTCTCTCTCTCTCTCTCTCTCTCCCTCTCCCCCCTTGGGCTGGGTGGAAAAAAGCGTGTTTAATTTGCTTGTCTCATTACACTGGTAAAATAGATTTTCATTGGTTTGTTCTCTCTGTGAATATCAAGTCTGAATGCTCTTATTTCTTAGGCAAGGGCTTAAAGGTAAAAGTTATTATTAAGGGTACTTACATTCAACCTATCCTCAGTTTTAGAGACCAAGCTCTATATATGCGCTTTATAATCCATGCTCTTATTTACATAGCAGGCTGCCTTCCTTGGTAGATCCGACTGAAAAGCTGCCTGCTGGCACTAGATTCAGTTGATTCCCATGTCATTCAGTCAAACACCAGTCACTCAGATTTTTTCCTTTGTTGTTGTGTTTTTTTTTTCTTCTTCTTAGTTTTGACTCAGGGTGCATGCTGTGTGTAAGTGTCATCCTTTCCAACAACCAAATTGGCATTCTCTACGGAAAGTAGCAGATGGAATTTTCCATGTGTGGGCATGCATTCACACCTGGAAGCTTGACACATGTATGTACTCATTTCAAGGACTTTTCAGGAAATGACTAAGCAACATTATCTTATCTTATCTTTCAGGAAATGAAGTCATAACAGATCTATGTTAACAAAGAAAAAAAAAAACAACTCTGTACCGAAATGTCCTAGTAGAGAGTTGTAGCCCCAGGATCATCAGGACTAAACAGTCTGGCACTCTGCCATATGAGCTGTTCCAAACCCCAAACTTAGAGTATCTTTTCATACCATTTCTGTTGAATTGGAAGATTGTTTATTAATCATTAACATTGGTCAGTATTTCTGACATTAGAGAGCTCTGACTCCATCCCTTCTTTCTCATCCTGTCCATCTCTCAAACTCTCTTGCATTATCCTCAGCAAATACATTACATGATGATTGGTGGTGCTCAATGTCAACTTAAAATCGAATTGCACTGGCATCTCTTGAAAAAAACATTTAGTTTCCATAATAGACTCCTGGGGACAAAAAGTGGGCTTCTGAATTATTAACTGTCAATCTGTCCACAGCGTATCTTCTCATCCAGGGTTAAACTTTAGTGATCTTAAGGCAGACACTTGTTTTTGGTTTACATACATTGTCATTCTAAAATGAATCAGATGATTGCCTTCTAACACATGGTGTGTTTTGATGCATAGCTTGTTATGTAATAATACTAAATAAGAAATGCAAACAACTTTATTGTTGATTTTGTAGGGTCCATGGAGGGTACTGTCACAGCAGATCTGCAAAGAAGTGCCCAAACCATGGAAATTAGATCGTACTGCAGGCTACTAAACATAACATACACTGATCATATCAACAATGAGGAATTTTTTTTTATACATAAGACTATTAACCAAGGTTCTCTGTGCAAATGCGTGCATAAGATTTTGTGCACACATTTAATCCAGTCACCATCTTTCTGAAGAAGTTGTCCAGCCGATAGTATGGATAACATATTGACGCAAGGCTTACATTCTGTGTTCTGATAATGGAAATGCTTAGAGTGGAGCAGGATAATATCTCCAATGGAACAAGAAAAGAAGACGAAGAACAAGTGCATCAAGCCATGAAACAGAACAGCAAACCATATGAAGATCTGCTGATATTAGTAATGAAAAGAAAACTTCAGCAGTATGGCTATGTAACAAGATCCCTTAGCCTTTAGCCATTAGCCATCCTCCACGGGATATATAGACAGACAGTATTTCAAAAAAGGGTGAGGAAAACAGTTGCAGAGACTCAGTACTTGGCACACAACCAACAGAGCTACAGGAACCTGGTGAACAGTTCTTCAGTGCAATGTCTCACTGACTTTAAAAGGATTTAAGGGAGAAGAACTTTATCGTGTGAACGTCAGATTTTGTATTTGGCTGATAGTATAGAAGCTAAAAATTACAATACCATCAAAGTATCCAGTTTGTCATTCAAAGAATTAAGGGGGAAGAAGTTTAGTGTGTAAATGTCAGACTTTGTGTGTGTGGTTGATAATATAGAAGCTAAAAAAGATCATAACATCAAAGTATCCAGATTGTCAATAACCCAGAGACATTGGACAATTCAATCCAATTCCCTTTTTTTGTATGAGATAATATTTCTGATACTATCTCTCTGGACTGATGATCTGCTGTTGTCACTGATAGTGGTACTGATTTCTTTGTTCAGCTTTACAAAGGCCTGGATGTGATTACCAACAAAGTGACAGCAGAAGAGCAGGCAGCTTGTCCCCACCATCTGTTGAGTGTACTGAACCCTTTGTCCTCCAGCAACACTGTTGTGGACTTCAAGAAGATGGCATTGCCTATTGTATCCTTTTTCTGAATTGTTTCTTTTTGAAATGCATTGATGATATCAGCAAAGTAAAAGGTACTTGAGGTCTGATCTTAATATTCTGTAATGCTAACATAGGATTAGAAATAGGAACTGTCTGATTTATAACATTAAGAAATCTTTATAGCCAGAACACGTCAGGAAAGAAAGCAACACGGCTAATGGCACACACACACACACACACACACACACACACACACACACACACACACACACACACACACACACACTCACTCACTGAAGCACACACACACATGCACACACACAGAAATATGCACACACCGAAACACACACACAAAACACACACACACACACACACACACACACACACACATACACACACACACATATGCTATCTGGATACACATTCACCATCACCACCATCAACAACAGCAATAGTAATGTACACACACACAAATATATGTACACACAAACTCTCTCTCTCTCTCTCTCTCACACACACACACACACACACACACACACACACACACACACACACACACACACACACACACTACACACACACACACACACACACACACATGCCTTTTGTGTGCGCGTACACTTCCTAATGCTGCATCTAACTGAACATCATCCTTCTTGTTCACCAGCATGGTTAACCCCAATTCTAATATCAACCTCCTCTCCTTATAATGAATAAGAAAATGAATATTATAGTTTTAGAATTCCTTGACCTTACCAGATAGAGAAACTGCAGGATGAAGCCAAAGTTCCCATTATTGTTGGGGGCACTAACTATTACATTGAAGCATTGCTGTGGGATTTTCTGATTGATAAGGAGGTACTCATGTTAACCTTTGCTCCATGTTGCTTAAACTTTTGTGTGCCATACCTTGTAGGTCTCCAGAGATCAATGCTTTTTGCAAAGGAATAAATCTATCCCATACTTAACTGGTCTTCACAAACCCAAGCTTTTCAGAAGTACTAAAGCCTTGCCATATGGTGTGTGTGTGTGTGTGTGTGTGTGTGTGTGTGTGTGTGTGTGTGTGTGTGTGCGTGTGTGTTTTTTTTCCAGGGATCTATATACTTTTAGTGAAGGAGTAAAGCCTTGCCATATGGTGTGGGTTTTTACCCTGGGTGCATGCGTGTGCGCGTGCGCGCGCGCGCGCGTGTGTGTGTGCAGCACAATGTTTATGATAGATTTTGTGTCACAAGGTGTGAATGTTGATTGGTAGATGTGACGGGACTCCGACGCTCCCCCTCGTTATTAAAATATGATTTTCATATTCAGGGATGCAGGGGGTTATAGACAGAAGTATTTACGCTTCACAATCAAAATGCGCTCTCGCATAGGCACATGCACTCTGTCACTCACATCGGGGCCCGCACAAAGGTGACAGGAAACCAACAAAATTTCACAGAAAATAATCAACTTTTAATTATCTTGACTCCGAGCCCCCACCCGTCACTACACAACACAATTATCTGTATCATACAACAATGTAAACACCATACAGACAATCTCATAAATCGCATCCCCTGTTCTTCAGTGATTCTTACTTAACCAGGAAAGACAATATTTCACCATTACATTTGCACATTTATAAACTTAAGAACAAATGAAACGTCCATAACTTGCCAGCATTCCTTGGTTGACTGTCAGTTTCTCTCATCACACTGTGCGATCACGAGCTGAAGCTGCCACACTGTTTGCGTCCTCCCGATTTGGCCAAATCCCAGTTGGGGAACACTGGCAACGTAGCTTTAGTCGCACCCTCACACCGAGTCTTCCGGACTCCACTGCACTTCGCCCTCTCCACGGAAAGGGCTCCTGTCGACCTCTCCCACAGGTCTGCTCTGGCTGCAAACACCCCACCGTTGTCTGGCAGCTCCCTGTCTAGGCTCCAACAGGCTAACACGTCTTGCTGTCGACCGCCCCCCACACGGGAGACAATTCTTCTCGTCGTCGGCTCCGAGGCTACAGCAACCTCCACTGTCTTACGTCCCCACCTAGGAGACAACGAGGTGCGACAGCAAACCTCTGCTTCTCGCTGTATTTTCTTGAGCCCTCAGCAAGACGGGCGAGTTCACTTTTCCTTAAGTGAGTCACACACTTCCTAGTTTTCCAGGCACCTTATATCCATCCTCAAAGAAGAGAGAACCTCGAGTTTAACTGGTTCAACCAATGGAATCATCTGGCTCACACATATCACACGATTTTGTACCAATAAATCCCCAAGTTATTTTTATTCCCACCAATGGAATCACTAGTCTACCTACACACACACACACACACACCACAAACTGTTAGCACCAACAAGGACTTGGGTACCAAGTGGTTAATGCATAACCTCCTATTCAACTCATGTTCCATTCCCCAAAGCTACCCATTATACTAACAGCCTGGACTTCTCTACCAGCCAGGACTGATGGTTCAAGTATTTGCTACCTCTACATACGACAAGGTGCAAAATTACTCAATAGGCCGAAGCCTTCCATTCATGCCTCAGAACAAGAACGACTGAAGGGTCGCTGTACTCTGCCTGCAGGCTGACGGTCGCCTACCCGTGACGGTCACCTGACACGATTGCCTTCCTTTTAGCCCGCTGGACAACCCAGTTAATAGCCAGTCTCATGGTGGACACTCTTCTCTAGCCAGGACCGGCAGGTCGGCAACTACTTGTCACTATCCCCTCGGACATGTGAAACACTTCCCAGTAACTCCCCTCCTTCAGTAAACGACTCGGGGTATTCCCCTCTGGTGATGCCTGAATTTGCGCACACTTGAAGAACCCAAGGAACTTGCTCTCATATATGGTATTATCATATACCACGGGGAATATCTGATATACCATATTTTCCCAGTGAGTCAACCATTTTACACAAACCAGCGGACGGGTTTTAGTGGTATGCTCGATATATATATATATAATATATAATAGTACCCAACTACTCAGGATATATGTGTGTGTGTGTGTAGTAGGTGTGCACAGTTGTCATTAGAGACCAAGTAAGTGTTCGGGACAGTTTTCAAAAACAGTGATCGGTTTTTTTTTTTTTTTTCAAATCTTTGCATATAATAACAATTACTATAATGAGGGAGGAATTGTTAAACACTCCATCCTTGTTTCACCCCGGTACTAATTCTTGGCAGATTAGTATTGTTAGGTGTGGTCAGTGCGCGATGGCATCTGAGTAGGAGATCCATGTGAGGTTGTTCTACCACAATGGTCTTAGCGCTGACAATGTGTTGGGTGTGTGTTTGACAGCGCAGAGATGGGGGATTTCACCCAGCTGTTTCGTTCCATTTGTTTTTTTTTCGGTATCAATCCTTGGCATTCTTAAATGGATCATCAAGCAAGGCTAAAAAAGATGGTCCCCTCCAGTTATTATACTTATTGCACAATGTTTTTTTTTTTTTGTTTTGTTTTTGCAACATTATTTACAGTGCTCATCAGGGCTTTCGTTTAGGCGGAGCAACGGGTGGGGCTGGCTGCTTTGGGGGGGATGCGTGTTGGATTCTTCTTTGAAGTCTTGGTGGTTTTGAGAACAACCAAAGGAATTACGGGACTGGGGCTGATGTCAAATAATTTGAAGCCAAGAGAATAGCGGTAGAGCCAGGCGCGAGGCACTGAGTTTCAGTCGGTTGACGATTTTTTCCAATCTACTCACTGGATCGCCCGGCATTTGTGCCTTAGAAGAAGGCGATACAATCAGAGAATGCCTTGAGAGGGATTGGCCGATACAGGGTTTCAACTTAGCCAGCAAGAGACAAAGCAAGGTTTCATTTTTATAACGTCCATCTTTACATATTTTTTTTTTTTTTTTTTTTTTTATTCGGCCAGAGAAAGAGTTTTCATTTTTATAATACACATTAATTACCAATTTTTTTTATTTTTTCATCACATGTCAAATCTTTGCCAAGTCATTACTATAATGATGGAAAAATTGTTATCTACACTTGTCTTTCCCCACTACTTAATTGTTCAGCATATATCTATATACAAATGTGTGTAACGATGACCACGAAAAAGTCCATCATGATGCCAGACAAGTGACTGAAATTCCGAAGCATGGCAGTCTGCATGTCTGGTATGCGTGCTTACTGTGTTTGTATTCAGCCACAATAAGAAATAAGACATGGTCAGACGCATCGTCGGCCTGTCCCACCAATTCAAGCAAAGGGTGAACCCTCCCTACCCCCCCCCCCCCCCCAAAAAAAAAAAAAAAAAATAATAAAATAAAATAAATCGTTGATAATGATGGGTCATCCTTGACACGAACATGTCAGGAGTGCCCAAAAGAAAAAGAAAGAAAGAAAATCATCTGTGAGCGAGTTCCAGTAACATAAGGTTCTATAAAGAAAGGAATTGTGTCTATGCTGTGCCTAAAGGGCGTGAAATGAGGGTCACTTGTTGGCTGTGTCCATGTCTCTCATGGAGCAGCAGGGACATCAGCTGGGACTCTCAGATGGGAAGTCTAGACTATTCCATCTTTTATTTCTTTATTTTAAGATTGTGTTCTTTTCTGCGTTGCTAATGTAAAGGGTACGATTCTGTCTAGCCTTTGAGACAGAGAGTTGTAGTGGTTAACCCCTTAAACGCGGGGTAGAATCGCAGTGAGGTGGTAGGCTGGAATGCCAGTTAAGAGGCTGGGCAGACTGGTTCTGGAGAGACAGCCATTAGACTTCAGTCACATCGTAATTGGTGTCGCCTTGGCTGAGGGGCTCTTGAGAGCCTCCCTTTGACCATGGCTGGTCTGGATGGTTTAGTCCGGGAGACTGAGTATAAGCTGAGGTGGACTTGAGATTTTAGGTAAACATCTTTTAGGTGGGATGCTGGACTTTGCCCTTGGTACACAGTCTGAAGGGTCTGTTCCTGCACTTCTACAGATCCAGCCACTTATGGGCGGTCGGCCCAGTTTGTTGTCGGACCCTAGGGGATAGAATGTTCGTTCAAGAGCAGCCCACAAAGGCCAGATCTTAGGCACTTTAGACGCTTGTAGTCGTTCTATTGTGACGCAGACCACAATAGACTTTCTCGAAAGATCTTGTTCAAAGGAGATGGAAGGCCTATATACTCCCAGCGTTCTGGCTCTGAGATCATTTCTTCACTGAGCAGAGTGGGGTGAAGGCTGTGACGCTGGTTCAGGTGTTCGTGAATGTAAAGGTATGTTCATCATGGTTTTTGCCTTTGGTTTGGCTATGTTTTACCTAGAGTGAGGGCAGATAGAGTACTATCTTCATGAAACAACTTTAGTAAATGGAAGTTAAAAGTTCTGTGCTCTTATATTTTGATTGTACAAACTCCAATTTCTTATCAACTGGATATGTGATATACCGAATTTCCACAGTCAATTATTCAGGTAACTTTGGGCAGAATCGTACCCTTTACACTAAGGCAAGGAATTCAGTGCTGGATCAATCAATGTTGGATGGAATTCTATCTTAAGCACATCCTTTGAAAGCTAGCCCTAACTCTAATCTGACCCTAACCTTAACCGTATTCTAATCTAATACCTCCCCTAACCTTCAACCATTCAGACAGCCTGAAGAGCAAAATTTCCTGCTTTTTTATGATGCACGTGATTGTGACCTCCCCTGACCGTGACATATGTGTCCCAACAAACTGACATTTTTTTCCTTTGTATTCCAAGCGATCCAGCAACTGTTTGACGCCTGAAGAGTCGTGATATCTGTTCAGAACAAACTGGGCTGCACAGCGCTTAATTCCTTCTTGCATAGCAATGCGTTTCCGCATGGAAAGGTCGTACTGTGGTTGTATAATCTACCCGTGATTTGTAAGCCGTTTCTCTGACAGAAGGGGAACTCATTTTCAAATTTCTCCTCACGAATCCCAGAATTTTTTACTTTGAAGTACGGGTGATGCTCATCCCAGTTCAGATCTTTCTGAATTGTCACTCCTAGATATTTGATGGGAGGGACAGTAGTGTGGCCATTGTGTTCGTAAGGATAATGCGACGGTTTCCTGCTTCGTGCGACTGGCAGTTTTTTGTGATTTTCCCAGGTGGATCTCCATATCCCAGCTATTTCACACTCAGCGAGCTGTGGAGATCTTGCTGCAGCTGGGCGTGGTCCTGTGCACTGACCACAGCGTTGCATACTGCCGCTTCATTTGTGAACAATCTTGACAGTGATGTAAGCCTCTCAGGGAGGTCGTTAATGGATGGTAGAAACAAACACGAACCTAGTACTGAACCCCGAGGCATTCCTGAACAAGCACTGGCATACAGAGTAAGCGCCATCCACCACCATTGCTTGGCCTTTGCCTTTAGGAAAGCTTCCATCTGTTGACTACTCTGTGGAGTCCATGGTATCTAAGCTCATGAAAGAGGAGATTATGGTTTAAACTTATCAAACGCTTTGGCGAAGTCCACTTGATAAGTACGTCACTCTGCTTCCCCCGGTCTGCAGTCTCCATAGCCTCGTAAATAAACTCAAGAATTTGCATATGTCTCACAAGATCGCCATCTTCTACAACCGTGCAGATGATTTCACAGAATTCCACTGCTAAGTGGATGGTCCATAACGTGCTCTAGCGCCCTAAAGCTGATCCAGATCAAGGACACCTGACGATAGTTTGCAGGATTGTAACGTTCACCTTCCTCGAAATCAGTGTCACAAAGGCTTTCTCTCCAATCAGATGGGACTTGGGTTTTGATAGAAAACTGGTAAATGATCGTCAGCTGAGGGGTTTCTCCCTCAGCATGTTCTTTTAGCACGTAACTGCTGATAGCGTGGGGTCCGGTCAGTCCGAGTGGATTCAGGTTTGTGAGCAGCTTGTTGACACCAGCCTCAGTGATGTTGATGTTGCTTAGAACAAGGCAGTCAATGCCTGTCGTTCTTGTCTTCTGTTAGATCCTTTTGTATATAAACATTTACCTCACTATGAAATGACTGGAAATGGTGGTTTTTTAGGAGTTTAGGTTGTGCCTTTGGGTCTCAAGTTAGTCAAAGCATCTCATATCAGTTGTGCGATGCCTGCTCCGGGTAGCATCTGTGTGTTTTATAGAACTCCAGAAGTGTTTGTTGTTGGTAGTCTGCAAAGCATCATTTTCCCCCTCGTACTTTTCACTGGACTAGCCACCTAAAGTTCCTATTCTTATTTTTCAGATCTTTCCTGCCGCTCTTCATTTTGTATACCCTGTTGTGACAAGAGTTGGGGATGGGTCGGTGTGTCCTCTAGGGGAAGGACTTTGAACATTTTCTCTATGAGAATTATGTTAAATTTTTACCTGCACCCCTCTCTCTCTTACAAGTGGTGGAAGGAGCAACTTTCCGGTATCCGGTACTAGTCATCGACAGAAATTTATGTTTTTCCCGGGACTCTTAAAATACTCAATAGTGGCTCAGGGAGAAGTTTCCTTAGGCTTGTACTCTTGAAAATACTTGTAGCTCTGAGAGACAGAATTAGAGAGAAGTTCAAACATTCAACACTGAATGAACAAAGAACTGACACAAGTTAAGTGCACTTTCACACATCAACTTTACTTGCTTACACACGGTTAAGTAGTTAAAGTTAGTTTACAAAAAGACGTCTTTTTTTTTTTTTTTTTTTTCCACTTCACTTTAACACATCAGCTTCACTTGCTTACATCCGGGAAAGTAGTTGGAAGTTAGTCACAATGGACCGGTCCGGTCTGTCCTACAGGCTGATTTTTGGTTCTCACTTTTTCATCATTAAGTGAGGGAAAGTTCTGAAGGAGCTGAGTTGAATTAATAATGGGACTAAACTAAAGTCAGAGAGGATAGTTGATATCTCTCTTGTGGCTGGTGACTGACCCCGTTGTGTCGACCTGTTGCTGTAGTGCTGGGCTGTGGTGTGTCTTCACAACCTGTCCTGCCCAGGGATACGTAGCGTATCCATGGTATGTCGCGTAGCCACGGTATGTAGCGTAGCCACGGTCCCAGGTCTGTGATAAAGAGAACCTGGTCTGTAGTTAGGTAGCTGAAAGTCTGGCTTCTCGAGTCCACACATTTGCCCTCTACTTTCAAAAGAGGCGTGAGAACTCAGCCCACAAAGGATTACTCTAGAGTGGAGTTTCCACTATAATCTCCACTTTTGTTTACATGTTGAGTGGAGTTTGCAAAAGGGTAGGAGACAGTAATACAATGCTAAAAAATTTTCAATCAAATGACTCATGTTTCTTATGAATTAAATTACATTAACTTGGAATACACTAAGCAAACGTACACATGTGGTGTATCGTGGTAGACTATCGATTTCGATAATGTCACTGTGCAGATGACCTTCTCCCATGGGCACGAGTGTGGCTGGAGAGACCGATTCTCGAGGCACACACCCGTGGGCAGTAGGGGCAATTGAACGTGGCTAATGTGGGAAGGGAGGACACCAAGGGCCTTGCATTTTTCTCTTGCAGTAGTCATGTGGTTGCGGCGGTTGTCTCAAATTCTTCCTGGGCCTTCCTGGTTAGACTTTGCCATTCTGCTCTGTCTTGGGCACAAACCTCTAGGTCTTTTGCAGGCGTGTAGCTGTGCTTCAGATTGTCTTTTACACAGTCTTTGAAGCGCTTTCTGGGGCGGCCTCTGGGTCTCTGGCCCCTGCCTCAGTTCTCCGTATAGCAACTGCCGAGGCAGTCTGTGAGGCTCCATACGGATGACATGTCCAGTCCAGCGAAGCTGGGCCTTCATTATCATGGCTTCGATGCTGAGCAGACCGGCCCTGTCCAGGACTTCGAGGTTGGTCACTCGGTCTTGCCACTTGATGCCCATAATCGCTCGTAGTGATCTCGTGTGGAAGCGTTCAAGCTGTTTCGTGTGTTTCCGGTACAGCGTCCAGGACTCACAGCCGTAGAGGAGACTAGTGAGAACAACAGCTTTGTAGACCTTGGATCTTTGTGTCGAGCTTGATGCTTTTGTGGGTCATCACACGAGTACGTAGGCGGCCAAGAGCTTGGCTGGCTTTGCTGATCCTGGCAGAGATTTCTCTGTCAAGAGAGCCATCACTGGAAATGACGCTCCCGAGGTACTTGAAGTGCTCAACAGTTTTCAGAATGGTGCCTCCGATGGTGATGGTGGGGGGAGGTTGCACTGTTAGGCCTGGGGAGGGTTAGTAGAGCACTTCCGTTTTCCAAGGCTGATTGTGAGGCCAAAAAGCCGAGAGGCTTCCGCAAACTTGCTGACAATGAACTGGAGATCCGCTTCTGTGTGTGCCATCAGAGCACAGTCGTCGGCAAACAGTGCGTCAGTCACAAGTCTCTCGACTGTTCGGGTCGGGTCTTGGCGCTCAGCCGACGAAGGTCAAACAGAGAGCCGTCCAGCCTGTACTTGATGTAGATGCCTCTGTCGAGATCTCCGAGGGCATGGTTCAGCATGCATGTGAAGAACAGGTTGAACAAGACCGGAGCGAGGACACAGCCCTGCTTGACGCCGTTCGAGATTTCAAAGGGAGCAGAGCTGTCATCCCCAACAAGCACAAGACCAACCACCATGTCGTCGTGGAATAGGCGGATGATTTTTGTGAATTTCCTCGGACAGCCAAGCTTGGAGAGTATGACCCACAGCGCCTCCCTGTTCACCGTGTCGAAGGCTTTGTTAAGTCGATGAAGACAGCGTAGAGGTCCTCCGCTGCTCAATACACTTTTCTTGGACCTGTCTCACAAGAAGACCATGTCGATGGTGCTGCGGCCTGGTCTGAAGCCAGACTGTGACTCTGGCAGTGACGGTTCTGACACAGCGCTGATCAGGCGGTTTAAGATGACTCTTGCTAGGATTTTCCCAGCGACTGAGAGGAGGGAGACGCCTCGGTAGTTACCACAGTCAGACTTTGCTGCCCTTGTTTTTATACAGGGAGACAACAGTGGCATCTCGAAAGTCTTGTGGCATGGTTTTCTTCCCCAAATGCTGCAGAGTATGTCGTGGAGAGTGTCCAGGGCCACTGGACCGGCTGCCTTGTACATCTCGGCTGGGATGCCGTCCATGCCTGGTGCCTTACCACTGCTCGTCTGCTTCACTGCCTTAGTGATTTCCTCGAGGCTGGGTAGGAGGTCAAGCTCTTCCAGGGCCGGCTTCTCTCGGGATAGCGTTCAGGGCTGAAGAGTCGACTGTGGACGGTCTGTTGAGTAAGGTGGAGAAATGTTCCCTCCAGCGTTGCGTGATGCTGTCCTTGTCTTTCAGCAGGGTCTTGCCATCTGCAGACAGGAGTGGGGTGGTGGTGCTGGGTCTCTGTGGTCCGTAGACAGCCTTGAGCGAGTTGAAGAACTCTTTGGAGTAATTCAGCTCGGCATATCGATGAAACCTCATCAGCTTTCCTGTCCCACCAGCTGTCTTGCATTGTGCGCAGTTCTCTCTGGGCTTTGCTCTGGAGGTGCTTGAAAGCGATCCTTCTTGGAGATGGAGGATAGATCGTTCTGCCAGTTGATATAGGGCAGTGTGTTTCTCTTCTAAGAGTTTGTTGATGTCTTCATCATTGTTTTCATCAAACCAGTCCTGGTGGACATGCTTCTTGAGGCCTAGAGTGGCTTTGGCTGACTCTGTCACCATCTGTTTGAACTGGTTCCATTGTTCTGTTGGGTCTCCAGTCAGCGGTCCCTGAGCAGTCAGAGTCTCATCTAGGTGAGTTTGGAATTTCTCTTTTAAGAGAGGGTTCTGCAGTTTTGAGATGTTGTTGAATTTTGATCAAGCAGCCTTGGGCTTCTTGCGTTGGACTCTGGCTATGTGAAAATTGAAGACCGCCCTCACTAAACGGTGGTCTGTCGAACACTCAGCTCCTCGCATGGCTCTGGTGATAATCACGTCCCGTGTATCCTGCCGTCGAGCAATGACATAGTCTATAAGATGCCACTGCTTGGACCTTGGATGCATCCACGTGGTTTTGTGTTTGTTGGCCAGTCTGAAGAGGGTGTTGGTGATGGTGTGAGACCGTTTCTCAGCACACACAGTCAGGAGCAGTAGCCCGTTGCTGTTCATCTTGCCGACTCCCTGGGAACCCATATTCCCTCCCAGCTCTGGTGATCTGTCCCCACTCTTGCGTTGAAGTCCCCTAGGACTACTAGCTTGTCGCTTGCAGGAGTTGACTACACAAGAGTGTCCAAGGTTTCATAAAAATCTCTCCTTGTCTTCCTCACAGCTTGTGAGTGTGGGGGCGTAGGCACTGATGATGGTGACATGCCTGGAGCGACCGACGGGGAAGCGCAGTTTCATCAGTCGTTCGTTCGTTGATGCCGGTGGGAGATCAGGGAGTTGGTGTAGCAGAGTGTTGCGGATGGCAAATCCAACTCCATGCTGTCTGTCGTCATCTTCTGCTTTTCTGCTTCTTTTCCCTTCCAGTAGAAAGTGTAGCCTCCCTCTGGTTCACAGATTACTCCCTCCCCAGCAAAGCGAGTCTCGCTGAGCGCAGCGATGTCAATCCTGTATCGCGCCAACTCTTTGGCTACAAGAGCAGTTCTTCTGTGGGGCCGTGTTGTGTCCTCTCTATCCAGCAATGTGCGCACGTTCCATGCACCGATAATGAGTCTTTTTCTTCCTCTCTTTTTTCTTTTCGACCGCTAAGAGGGTTAACTGCCAGCTGCGGCATGCTGGCCAGTTAGTTATAGGGCAGGCAATTTTTAGGACACCTTTTCTAGTCCCTTCCCTTACTAGGGTGAGCAGTGCTGTCCTGAAAAGGGCTGCTCAGACACCTGGGATGCTACCGAACTCCACTGCTGCCCCGGTACAATGGAGAGCGACCGTCTGTCCCAGGCCGCCTACGTGTAGGCTTGGAACTACGACTGCCAGTAGTACCCGCTGTCGCTTCGTCCCGCCTCTTCGCTCGTCGCCGCCTCCGTCGCCGCAGGACTTTCTGAGTCAGAAAGGGAAGTATGAGGGGATTGGTTTGGGGAAAGAAAGGGGGATCTGCACAAAAACCTGTGCGTGAGTTGGTTTTTGGTGGGGAAGCTGTTGCACTGGAACAACCCCACCCTCTCGGCCGCAGAAGCCCGAGTCCAGTGGCACAAAGAATTGTTACGACTGGGGGCCTCCTTGGCTGCAGTGGATGGCCAGGTCTTCTTCCGTGCTCTGACGTGCCCTTCACACTCCACAGTGCGTTGTTGAAACCGCCCTCCAAGCCGTTGAATCAGGTGTATACTTAAAGTAATACACTACAAAGCATTCCAACAATAACCCAGTTTTCATTAATCAACTTAGCAGTTTTCACCTAGTACAGGCATACTGTTTTTGATTAAAGTTTATCATTCAGTTATCATCTTGTCATTCCGTTGATCTCTCTTAGGAAAGTGTCTCAATGGTAACCATCAAGGGAAATAAGTCTACTGCTGGAAATAAGTAGAAATGTACGTTACATCTTTACACTCATGGTTCTTTCTTTTTGGGGGGAAATTCCTGATGTTCCACGTTGTAGGAGATAAGGCATTTGTTTGGGAAAGGGTAGCATGAGGAAAACCGTTTGCAAGGCGGCAGGGCACGTTTTACCCTTACCTCCCTTTTCACTGAAACGTGTGGAGTAAACTGTCAGTAGTGCCGAAAAAGGGGGGGAGGAACCTTCTCACTTGATTAAGACACAGCTTCTTATGCCGTCCCTGGCTGTTTATTGACTTTAATGACACATTCGTTCCTTCAGGCTAGATTTTGAGGGGGAAAATTAGTTTGAAACAACAACTATGCAGTTGCTTTTTTTTCTTTTTTCGTTCATATGTCTTCAGCACAATCCTTATTAGCTCGATTCAATATTCTATCGACCAGACTTTTCAGATGTAAATTTATAAACCCTTAGATTGATTGTTCTGTGGTAGGACTGTGCAGGCTCAGTCTCCGTATGACGTCATAGCACCAACTCGCGGCGCAGCCCGTTCGAATGAGATTTCTTGGCAGCAGACCAACCGAGTGGGCAGTGTCGATCGTTTTTCTTTTTTCTTTTTTTTTTTTTTTCAAACATGACTTAACAGCAAGAGTGTGAGCAATATCATGCGTTTTATTTCTGTTATCTTAATGAACATTTGCTTTCGTCAATTATTTGGTTATAGCTGAAATAGTGATAATGATGAGAATGACAACACAATAGTAATAATGGATGAGAATTACAGACCAATCATGTGACACTATTAGTTTTTGTAAACGTACGCCAGCCTCGATACCAATAGGAAGAAGGGAACTTCCGGCAGCGATTGACACTAGTAGCAGCAAGACCATGACACCAGCTTCTGTTTATTTTCTGAGGCTTTCAACTTGACAGTTAACAACAGCACATGCTTCAATAATGATGATGATGATGATATGTGAGAAGAAAGGAGGGGGAGGAGAGGAAGAAGAAAGAGGAGGAGGATATGAGAAAGACAGAAACTAAGGAATATACTAATGGTGATAATTCTGTGAAAAACATCTGTGATTTAAAAAAAAATGTCCTGAAAAACAACAAAACCATACAATGACAGCAGCTAAACTTTGGTGGATGAGCCTAGGCCTTGCTGCTAGCGCCTGTCATTCCATTACACACACACACACACACACAAATACATGCACTCTCTCCCTGTTTGAACTGGAAAATAATTCAAATGTAACCAAAAAATTCATACAAAACTCATGAGGGCTGACAGACAGCAATATGGCCAGGACAGCAGTGTCCACTCTGGACTGTGGGTATATCGATCACTTCCCAGTTGCCAGACTACAATTTACACACACACACACACACAATTACACACCACCACCACCACCACTACACACCACCATCAACAGAAAAAAAAGGTGTATAAGTTTCCAGAATAAAATCTGAAGTATGGTTCACAGGCAGAAAGAACTTTAGACGACAATAAAATGACAACAAAAAGGGAGGAGGAAGGGAGGGGAAGAAGCCAAGGACTGCAACCCCCCCCCCCCCCCCCCCCCCCCCCCGAACCAGATAAACTATATGCACTGAAAGAACCCTTGGCAAAAGGATAATAGGTGAGTGAATGACAGGAAGAAATGGGTGGAAGGGTCAACAAACAGAAGTATGGATGGAAGGAAGGAGGAAAAAATAAATAAATGACAGATGGAATCTAATGAGCAAAGAGGTGTTGGTTGGATTGCAAGATATTTATCATAAGTTTCTGCCAAGAAATGGAAAGTTTTCAGATTCGAGCCCCTGGCACAGAACTTTTTTTGTCACATGCTCCTTCATCTTTGCAGACTTGGTGAGAAGATGGGCACCACAAACCATTCCCCATGTGTCCATTGAAATGTCATGACAGCCAGTCAGAAAGCAAAGCAGATAAGATTATGGAAGAAAAGAAGGAACACATGCAAACAAAGAAGTAGTCAGAGAATGCAGAAGTTTCCAGTAAATTTATTAAAACACACACACACACACACAAGGAGATAAGATTCTTTAGGTACACAACTATGCCAAATACATTCTACATTTCTTTTCAATACATGTACAGTAATGGAATAATGTATTTACATAACATTATGTGTCATACAATCACCTCAATAATGTATTTACATAACATGATGTGTCATACAATCACCACAACAATATGACAGAAAAGACAGTTCAAAGACATCTACAGGTGCATGTCTGAAGACTATTTCACATGCTTCTTGTGTAAACAACACCCACCCATATTCATGCACTATTACTCAAATATTTTTTTATCTCGTCACAGAATATTAAATCAAGAGAGAAATCTTGTCTGGAACTGTTTGTTATAATCTTATTCTGCTGAGCATAATAAAGAGGCAGAGTTTCATAAGCATCTAGCGACACGCTCCACCATAGCAGACAGAGTATATTTTCAGTTAAATGCCACAGTTCTAATAGTGATGCCATTGGAAGGCCTTTATTTGTTACAGGGGCAGAGGTTAGAAGGCTAAGAAAAGACAAAAAAAACATATCAGAGATTTCATACACCAGAGAGAGAAAAAAAAAAAAAGGCAAAAAAAAAAAAAAAAAAAAAAAACCCCACAAAGAAAAGCATGTGCACCTCAGCACAGTGCTCCTCTCTTTTAAGAACTGCACTGGCTTCCTGTTCAACAAACAATAAGATATAACTCTTCCTGTTCTTGCTTCTGTTTTAATTCTGGATCTGCGAGTCAGTATCGCTCAGAATTTTGAACATTTACGTTCTCTCAGTGTAGAGAGAATGCATTTCCACTCTGCTGCAAATGAACAAATTTCTTGTGCCAATGAATTGAAGAAAGATAAACCACTGTGGAAGAGCATCCAGTTCTTGAAAATAACTCTAACAATTGGCTTGTTGCTGACCACCGCCACCATCACCCCCTTTCATCTTTCAAAACCAGTCTTAAAACATATATCTTTTCAAGCAGTCGTTCACTTACCATACTCCATGACATTCATCTGCCTCCAACAAGCCTCCTTTGGTCTTCATGTGAACGCACAGCAGAGGGGATGTGGGAGGAGTGTGCTGGTAAAGGTATGTGTTTTGATGACTTAATGCATATGGAGGAAAGGTGAATGTGACAGTACTAGGGGGTGCGCATACCGAATGTTCTCTTGGTGTCCTGGTCTCAGCACCTTGTAAAACAAACTAGGAATAAAAACATCAGATTTTTTAGGTATTCTGTCCTGAATACAAATTTATTGTACACTGGTCTAAAGACGCTGTGTACCAGTGGAAATTTGTGAAATTACATTCGAGTCTGGAGACATGATATATATATGTGTGTGTGTGTGTGTGTGTGTGTACATATATACATATACTTTTTTTTGAGTGCGAAGTGTGTGTGTGTGTGTGTGTGGCACAATCATGTAAAACATCAGATTTTTTCCTTTTTCAGTAAAAAAAAAAAAAAAAAATGCAAAATTTTAATAGCACTCAAAATATACAAATGACTGCATGAAAAACCAGAACACCGATGTACAACCGAAACTTGTCAGGTCTCAAAAATATGAAAATAAAGATCAGAGACAAGAAACTGACGGACCAGGCAAGAGACAAGACTTTCAAAAAAATAGTAATGGTGTATCCTAAGCCTCCAGTTCCAAGTTCTTTCACACCAGCATTCTCTCAATGTTGCTGAATAAACCAGGCTCTGTTTTAGGGCAAGATCAGCAATGGTACAACTAAGCACATGTGAGAAACATGGGAATGTGCATTGTCAGTAAAAGGGTCAACAATTTAAAAAAGCATTGTGTATGCTGATTGTTTTTCTTTTTTCTCCAAACTGTTGAAATCACCAGCTGTGCAGCTCTTGAGCAATGGAATATAACTTCAACTGACAAACGTGTGGGGACAAAGACGCACAAAGACAAGGATCCAGTCTAAAAATTTCCCATGCAAACACACTGAACAAGATGCTGTCCTTGAACTCAAACACACCCCATAATACAAGATATGTCACTACGCACAACAAAGGAGTCTTATAAACCAACATGTTTCTTGGTCTACTTTACCCTGGCCTCAAAAAACATGATGGAAAGCACCATACCCCAATCTGCAGAATGTATTCAATAAAATGAAATGTCAAGCTGCTAGAAACAGATTTTTTCAAACAAGTCCATCGTGGCAGAAATTAAAGTATTTCACTCATAACACTCCTAGGATTTTAAAATCTGAGCAAAACAACTCATTCTGTATGGCTAACATTAAAACATGCCAGCGTTTTCCGATCCTTCTTTGTTGTGGGGTGAACAGGTTTTCACTGACTTAATCAGCTTACTGACCCTAATCAGCTTACTGACCCTGGACTTGGTCTCTCTCTCTCTCTCTCTCTCTCTCTCTCACACACACACAGAGCAAAAGAAAGGCGACTGGATTGGCTTAGTGTCCGCCACGCAGACATGAACTGCACACATAACAGCATTGTTACACATCTATTGTACAACAATTCCCCTTGTCACACAGCACTTCAAATCTTGAGACAGATCACTTTCACACTGGGATACAATTCTGATCTCTGTCTTTAACTTCCCTTTCCTGTCACTCCCTCTCTCCGCTCGTCTCTATCTGTACCCCAACCAGGGACCATCCATTTGATGCAAATGTTTTTTCATCTGAAACTGGTTGTTAAGTTCTCCAGCACTGGTCTCTAAACTGGTTATAACTTTCCTGACACAATTTCCACTGGTACTTTGATCCCAACTTAACACTTTGGGCCCAGGTGTGTAGAGAGGTCAATCAAGTAAATACATAGACATCAAACACTTAGGGTGCATACACACTAGCCATCTCTGAAATAAAACTGAAAATGAAATGAGACAGGAAACAGTTAACAATAAACAAGTAGGGTAACTTTTGCTCCCATAAGAAAACCTTACACAGAGTAACTTTTATTCAACACTGGCACAGCCTTTTAAACTTGAATAAAGTCAGACAAATACAAACAATCTAATAGTGGGAACATGAAATTAAGAAATATATATTATGATATAGATGAAAACTCTTCTCTGGCTGCATGAGAGAACTATCGTAATCCCTTTTGAAGAGATATATTTGTATTGCCTGCTCCAATGCCTTTTGTATTGCCTGCTCCAATGCCTTTCATCCACTGGATCAGAACTCATCAGGGACACACGGCTGGTTTTGTATCTGTGCTCCTAGCATCAAATAGCGACACACACCACAGTCCATAATACCCTGGTGTTCTCACCACAAAGGGTTAAAAAAAGAATCCAACAGCACCCCCAAAGCAGCCAGTGAAGGGTAGTAAATGAAACCAAACTAAAGTGTGGGGAGGAAAAAAGTTGCTGAATAACTAAAGACATTATGCAAACAGTATGGGGAGTTTGTGTTATACTCCCTGTTTGGCTAAGTATACTTACCATGTCAGACCATAGCATTAAACGGAGTATAACACAAACTCCCCATTTTGGCGTCGTATACTATACCATGTCAGACCATAGCAGAATTTAAAGTAATAGGAGGAGGGCCGAGCGCCCTAATGGTTCCTGGGGTAGACCGATATGGCTGCATTGGCCGCCACAAATGAAATGAATCCCTTTAGAACCATCAGCCCTGGTCATGCGGATGTCCCTTAAATAAAAGTTTATGAAAGGGTTCTCCGAACGCCAGTAGGCTGCCTCCAGGAGATGGCGCACGGGGACAGAGAGTGCTGGAACGCTGAGGACGTGGCCAGCGCTCTGACCTCATGGCTCGGGGTGACAGGGCTGGGAGGTCTTTGTACGCCTGGGCATAGGCAGATCTGATAGTATTGGATAGCCACCTAGAGATAGTGCCCGCCGATATGTCCTTCTTGTTGTTGGGGTTGATGGAGATAAGAAGGCGTCGCTGCGAGGAACGCCTGGGGCGGGAACGCTCCCAGTAGTATCTGAGGCACCTAGAGGGGCACAGGTCCATGTCCCCACCCCGCTCGTTGCCTAAGATATCCGCTAGAGAGCGGATCAGGAGGGAAGGAGAGGTGTGCCCGGTTCCTGGTTCTTCGCTAGAACTCAGGAAGGAACTTAAGTGAGAGACCGCCGTCTCTGTGAAAGGCGATGTCCCGAGGGTCCCCGCTGAGGGCATGAATCTCACTTCGCCTTCTGGCTGAGGCCAGGAGAGAAGGAAGGTGGTCTTGAAGGAGAGGAGGTCAAAGGGAATGGAGCGGAGGGGCTCGAAAGGGGGTTTTCTGAGGGCGCCTAACACCAGAAAGAGGTCCACAAGGGGGCGCGCCTAGGGGATTGAGCTTCCCGTAGGGCAACCCCCCGTGATAGTTCTCTGAGTAGAAAGTCATTGTCGAAAGATGGGCCGCCGAGCTGTCGGATGGTGGTGCATACGGCCGATCGGTAGCCCCGAATGGAGCTAGCCGAGAGTTTTAAGGAGGACGAAAGGTGGGATAGGAAATTGCCTAGCTGGATGTTGGAGGGGTGTAGGTAGGGGACCGAGTTAGCCGTGCACCACGTGACCCATCTCTCCCATCTGTAATTATAGAGGGACTCTGTGCTAGCCCTACGAGAGGCCGAGGCCAAGTCTCGTAGTCCCTGCGATGCTCCCGCTTCTGTCAGGGTCTCTAGGACAGACCGGGGTCTGTCGGCGGGGGCGGCGGGGACCCGTGGTCGCAATTTGGCTGGCATAGAAGCCAAGCGTGTAGGCGAAGCATCCGGGGATTGGAGTGAGGGAGGCCCGAGCGAGGTTGTCTGAGCAAGTCCCACCGAGGGGCTAGCTGGAGAGGGGGAACGTGAGTTAGGGACCTGAGGTCCGGGAACCACGACTGAGTCGGCCACCATGGGGTTTATGAGGATGAGTTTGGGTCTCTCCAGCCTGGCCTTCCTGATCACTTTGTGAAGTATGGGGAAGGGGGGAAAGGCGTAGGCGACAAGTCCCGTCCAGGGGAGGGAGAGCGCATCGACCGCGTACGCTCGGGGGTCCGGGACTGGAGAGACATACATGGGGAGTCGATGGTTGAACCGTGTCGCAAAGGTCGACCATGGGCTTGAACCAGTGATCCCAGACAGTGGTTAGTGTCAGCTTGTTCAGGGTCCACTCTGTGTGCAGAAGGGTCCCTGACCGGCTGAGAGTGTCTGCCAGGATGTTCCGTGTCCCCCGCTATGTGTCTCGCACGGAGGGTGGTTCCCCGTGCGTGGCACCAGCGAAGGAGGGCCTCTGTCCTGAGAGAGAGAGGCCGATGGAGTGCCCCCCCCCCCCCCCCCCCCTTGTTGACGTATGGGCTACCGACGTGTTGTCCGTGAGGAGGAGAACCAGTCGGTGCGAGATTAGATGCTGGAAGTGGAGGAGGGCCAGTCTGACCGCTTCCAACTCTAATATGTTGATGTGGAGGCGAGCCATCTGTGTGTCCCACATCCCCGAGGCATGACTGTCCCCCAAGTGGGCCCCCCAGCCCGAGTTGGAGGCGTCCGTGTATAGCTCGAGGGACTGAGTTGGGAGAGAGATCGGAACGCCGGTGGTCAGGGTGGACGGATTGAGCCATTCCTCCGTGGCACCCGAGAACCAGGGGCCGAGGGGAATGGTCAGGTCCCAGCGGTCCGAGGTCTGGGACCAACGACGACGGAACTCCCTCTGCAGCTGGCGTTTGGGGACCCGACCCAGCGGAATGAGGGCAGAAAGGGACTCCATCATCCCTAAGAGGGAGGACAGAGTTCTGGCCGAGGTGTGCGAGGCTTCTCGGAGGCGCACGATGAGGTCCACAATCCGGGCGGACCTCTCCGGGGTCGGGGCGACCTTCATGGTAATCGTGTCGAAACTCATGCCCAGGAAAGAGAACCTCTGACTGGGAATAAGTTCGCACTTGAGGGGGTTGATTACAAACCCCAAGGTGGAACAAAGGCTGAGGAGGCGGGGTGTGTGGGCCTGGCACTGAGCCTGGGAGGAGGCTAGGACAAGCCAGTCGTCGAGGTAAACCAGGAGGCGAATGTCCTCCTGCCTGGCCAGGGCGGCCATCTCCTTGACAACCTTCGTGAAGAGGAAGGGTGCCAGGGAGAGGCCAAAGGGGAGAGCTTTGAACTGGAACACCCGAGCTTGCCAGACAAACCGGAGGTAACGTCTGTGCGCCGGGTGATATAGGATTTGGAAATACGCATCTTTCAGATCTATGGAGGTCGCCCAATCTAAATGGTGAATGGAGTCTCTGATCTGGGAGGGTGTGTCCATCTTGAACTTGGTATGTCTTAGGAACTTGTTGAGGGGAGAAGGTCGAGGATGGGCCTCCATCCCCCCGAAGGTTTGGGGATCACGAACAGGTGGAGTAAAACCCGGGGTTGGGCTGGAAAACTTCTTCTGATGGCCCCCTTCTGTAGGAGTTCGAGGACTTCCAGGCGGAGGGCCTCCGCCTGGGCAGGTGGGGGGTCGCTGGGGGACGGAGGAGGAAAACGCATGAGGGGAGGGCGACCGTGCGCCCAGGGTAGGCGAACCCATCCTGAAGCACCGACACTACCCAGGGGCTGAGGCCCATACGTCGCCACTGGCGGGCATGCCGGGAGAGGTTGCCCGCCAGGGGAGCCGATGGTCCCGGGGGGAAGGGGTACAGTGGGCCGGTGTCTTGCTGGGCAGGTTGTGCCAGTTCCATGCCCCCTACGGGAGTGTCCTCCAGTCACCTGCGGGGCCGTGCTTGCTGGCCGAACCGAAAATTCTGGCGAGGTTTTGGTTTAGGCCTCTGCGAGTTAAGTGGGCGCTTGGCCGGCCCGGCGGTGTGAAATGCGGCTTGACGGGGGTACGGAGTGGCCTGTTGGCCCTGGGGTAAGACCGAAAGGGGGGTCTGGAAGGGCGTGGCTGAGGCCGGGGGGCGAAGGACGCCGCCTGCTTGCGTTCCTCGAGAGAGAGAGACATAGCCGAGGTGGAGTACTCGCCAAAGAGCGAGTGATCCTGGCCCGGGACACATCGTAGGGATGCCCTGAGTGCCGGGGAGAGCGAGGAGCGTGCAAGCACCGCGTCTCTAGCCACAAGCAGACAATTAAAATGGGTCGTTGCTGCGCTGTCCGCCGCAGCCGACAAGTGATGCGATATCCTGTTGACTAGGTGTCGCATGAAGGGATCGCTGAACAAGCGAAGTTCGTCCTGGTGGGGTTCGGAGTTTGTATCCGAAGGCCCTGGGACGGCGCCGTCATCCCCAGGCCAGAGTACCTCCGCCCTCTGCAAGAGCATGCTAAGGTAGGCATGCCCTGCAGTGGTGTGTAAGATGCCCATCCGGGCTACTCGGTCCCAGTCCTTTAACGCCTTAAAGGAGACAGTGGCCGAAAGTAGGGGGGCCCGGTTGGGTATCAGGCGACAATCCGATTGGGAGATGGGCCCACTCCCTGGTGGCCGGATTGTCAGCAAAGAGGGAGGTAACAGGGTGCTTCCTGCGGGTCCCAAGTAGGGCGCCGAAAGGGGCCGCATTGGGTGCCGGGGGAAGGTCTTGACCCGGCGTGGGGACGGCGTCTGCACCCCTGGCGCGTTTTCGCCGGACTCTCCCACAGTGAAGTGAGGGACTGAGGAGCTACAATCCTGAGTCTTGAGTGTTGGGCTGGGGGCGGCCCAACGATCTCAGGAAAGGCCAAGATATCGGCAGAGGGAGGGGCGTCCCTCGACACCAGTCCGGTCGAAACCGTTCAATGGTGTTGATGTCATAAAGTGATGAGAAGAGGTCCTCATCGTAGTCCTCCTCAGGCTGTGGGGAGTCTAATTCCTGGGAAGGGAGGTCTTCCTCAGGAGGCAAGTGCGCGGGTGCGCGAGGGTCCCCCCTGTAGGGTGGTGGGGGGGGGGGGGGGGAGGGCGGGACCCTCGTGGCTCTATACTCGGCAGACGGGCTAGGTGGGAGAGCCCGGACTGCCGATCGGACAGCGCCCGAGGTGGGAGACCCAGGTCGACCCAAGTCTGTGAGGTTTGGGTGCCACAATCGACCAAAAGTTTGTTCAGGTTGGGTGTGGGTATTAAGCCACTGGTCCCTCTCGGGGGCATAGAGCCACTGGTCCCCGGGGAGATAAGCGGGCTGTGGCGGCCCAGAGTACTGTGCAGGGACTCGCCGGGGACGGGGTAACCTGGGGCAGGAGGGGGGGAATAATAATCGACCGTAGTGTGTGTCCCCCCCCCGGGAGCATGCCGGGCCCCCAGAGGAATGGGGCAGGTTACCCGTGGTCCCGCTGGTAGATCCCCCCCGGAGGAACGGGACCGAGGACGTTGCCCAAGTGGGGGGGCCGAGTAGGTCGGGCCCCCAACGTCCTGAACCCCTAGGGGAACCTGCGACGGGCGAGCGGGGTTGGTCGGCCGTCTTTGTGTATGATCACAACCGGTGGATGCACTCGGTGTTCCCATACGCCCAGAGTTATGGACATGTGCATGGTCGTGCCAAGACGTGGCCATAACACTGCATCCGGAGCTAAGGGGACGCTCCTCGTGCAGGGGTGTTGGCTGCACCTGTGCACGAGGGGGAGAGCGTCGTGAGACGGCGAGTCCAGATGGGGGGAAGAAGTGGACCCGCCTGTCTCATACATGCGAGTGACGGGTGGGGGTTCCAGCCCAAGGCCGTCACCCGTGCCTGTCCGCGGCCCGGCAAGGGTCCCCGGGGCCGGGGGTCGCGTGACTCGGCATAGTAAGGTGATGAGTGTGTAAGCGCAGGAAAGCTAGAAGGCAGGGTGGCTGGGGGCGAAGCGGACTCCCGCTGGAAGTTTTGGCTAGGGGGGTCCCTTAAGTGGGGCCTTGCCCTTAGATTTCCTGGGCATGTCGAATGAAAGGCACTTAGCAATATAGCCGCCGGTTGCCTTCTAGCTTTCGAACGCAACGGTCGTGCGTCCGTCGGTCGGGTAGAGGAGGGAGATTCCCGCGTCCCCTCCGCGGGAGGGTCATCTCCAACTACCGCGGCCGTCCGTTCCCCCAAAGAGAGAACGGTTCGCTCGGGGTTGGAACCAACTCGTGGGTCCTCCGGGAAAGAGCGCGAACCCTGCACGTCAGAGTTGTTGCTCGACCCAGCCGAGTCCTTCACCATATTGGGCGATGGCGCCGAGCGAAACCGGAGCACACGATCGTAAGCGAGAAAGTCACGACGGTCGATCGAGGGGAATAACTAGGGCAATCGATCGACCGTGCGCACACAAAAATAAAATGAACAACGTACACAATGGAAAATAAGGAAAACAAGTCCGTACAGGGACACCAAGCGCAGCAGAAAAGGCGAAACTGCGCGTGAGAAGCGACCGTGACGTGGCGCAAAGTGCTGAGTAACGCCACGTGTAAATACCAGGACAACGGTCGATCGCGATCGTTGAGGACACGAAGGCGAGCGAGAATTTCTGGCAAATGAGGGAAGGGGGCAAAGGAATTAAATTGTGGACGAAAACAACCCCCTGTAAAATACTGGGGTATAAGTTGGTGACAAGAGGGGGAGACCGCGCAAAACAAAATGGCGACGAGACAGGGAGATGGCGACGAGACTGGCTCACGATCGTCGCACAGGAGGTTGTGGAATAAATGACGGCGAGGGAGAAAACGGAATTTAGTGGCGACTGGGCGAAGGCGATTGAAAAGGGAGGCCGATGGATAAGAGAGGCACCGAACCAGCGATGAACGCGGCGATGGAAAATGCCAATCAAGCTGAACCGGTGACGCAGAAAGCAGAACCGGGAACACAATCGCGAGAGAAATTCCGAAAATAAGGTTAGAATGCTAGCCCGGCGATAACCTCACACGTCAAGATACTCTGAGGGATAAGCACAAGCCACAAATAAATGAGTTCAGAATGCGAACACAGCAATCTTTACACAAAGGCAAAGTATAGGCGAGACAGAGCACAAGACTTATCTGCTTGGGTGACAGGCCGAAGAAGAATGAAGTACAGTACACGAACTTCGGCATCTTCCGTAGGCGGAAGTAGGGTGGGCGTCATGTGACTATCTTATTACTGCATTGGCCACAAAACTTCGGCCTGACGGAGCTGACTGACAGCCGTTTAATGCTATGGTCTGACATGGTATAGTATACGACGCCAAAATAAAATGTAGGGGACAATCTTTGAGCCTACGCTTGAGGATCCATGCAAGGATGCAAGGGAGATCAAAAGACAAACACAAAGACGGACAGAAACAAATACAAATAACCTCAATTTAATCAAAATGAAATTGAAAATGAAATGAGGTAGGGTACAGTAAACAATAAACAGTAAACAAGTAGGGTACCTTTTGCTCCCATAAGAAAACCTAACACAGAGTAACTTTTATTCAAGAGTGGCACAGCATCTCTGAAATAGTTGCATTTTAAAATGAAAAACATGAGCTGTGTAACTGTGTCACACTTTACACACTACATCATTATATCCACTAACATTTCTTTACTGAGAAGAAAAAAAGAAATTAATCTGATTAAAGACTCTGTGTGTGTGTGTGTGTGTGTGTGTGTGTGTGTGCCTGTGTGTGTGACATGTCAACTGGCTTACTCATCAGTTGTCACATCATTTGTATCCGATTTATACTTATTTTCATGAAAAATTTTGAAATCTCCCTTGAATGAATAGGTGACCAGGATCTATTGTTGTTGTCAGGCATACTTGATCATAGATACTGAACAGGAAGGACAAGAATCTTTGCATTTTGCTAGTTAGACTTCCACTGTACACACCAAAGGCATTTACCAATTCCTGTGTTCATATGGTCAGCTCTCAGTCTTCCTTGTGCTACAGCTTGGCTGGCTGTTCACCACACTTCACTGTTGATAGTTTTAAACTGTGAAGTTTCAAGCACATACATGGTGGCAGGACAAAATCTACATGCAGATGGAGGGCCAACCTCGGTGAACAGCAGACAACCACCACACCTGGAAAACTGGTGATCTGTGGGGGCAACCTAGCCAACTGAACAATTCTTTGGTGGTACACAGTCACTGTGGTGCCTGGAAGTAGTCAGTGACCTGACCACTGAACAGGACCCCTACAATGCCAAATAGTGGAAAAGGAATATGAGATACTTATTCATATATTTTCTCCCCTCTTTACTTTGAAAAGAAAAATGTCTGGACCCCATAGCATTCAAGCCAGCTGGCTAAATGATTAATTCACTAAAATCATATTGATTCACTGATGAGATGTTTAATGCACTGAAGGAAATGAATCAGTGATCTTTCACACTGATCAGTGATGTAAATAGACGCAGTAAACCCAAGTAATACTGCACCACATATCACATGAAAAAAGTACATAAGAATTTCATTTGTCAGTGTCTTAGCAGTAAGCTGTGTATTCTTCAGTTTAAAAAAAAAGAAAAGAAAAAACCTACCAAAACAAAACAGGAGGCATCATTTGCATATAAGTATCTGCTTGATTGCCCTGGCAACATTTCATCTTTGCAAGTGAGGGAGGGGGAGGAAGAGAATACAGGACTGGGGAAGGGCGGGGGGATAGTTAATTTAGCAAGCAGATGAAAAAGAAACACACAAAAACCAGCTTCAGTAGAGAAGGTCTAACAGTAAAATGGAAAAGAAGAATAACATTACCTTTTTTTTTCACTTTCTTTGCCTGGCAGCATAAACATGATCTGGATAATTTGCCTTCAAAGCTCTATCATTCATGTGGTGTACATAATTAGCTTTGGTCTGTAACAAAGAGATAAGACCACTCCTGTTCACCTAGGGATTGTCAGTATTAATTGTCAACAGTTCCTGTCTTAAGACGAAAAGGTTGCAAGAAAAGGTGATCTTTATTTCCTGAACTTGACGCTACCTGATGTAGTGTACAAAATGAATTACAGTTGCAATGCTCAGCTCTGAATACATCATCCTTGCTTCACACCTTTCTTTCACTTAATTCAGTCTCCTGCTTCTTTGGAGATTTAAACGATTGTCCAGTCTTCATATCACAGTGTTCAAAATACCCACATTCTGCAGCACATAAAAAAAATCAAAGGGTTGATTGCAACCATGCATGGCAACAAAGAAAAATAGTTAAGTCAAGAATAAGGTCAGGAAGACTTATGCTTCACTTTCAATCACCTGCACCAACATGCATAATCAAGGATTGATTCCTGTGAGATGATCCATAGTGTATTCACTGGATAAACAAGAACTGCCCACAAAAGTAAAGGAATGAACCATCATGAGGTTCTTTCAGCTCAATGCACAACGATGTGGACAGCAGACTAAAAAAACCAAATTCAAACAAAGACTGAGGATCTCACAACACAGAATGACGAACAGTTTGAACCCTCAAGCATATGTTCAATACATCTCTTCACAAACTTACTGCTGCAACTGAGGGCATATAATTCAACACAGCTCTTTTACAAACTTACTGCTGCTACTGAGGGCATATAATTCAACACAACTCTTTACAAACTTACTGCTGCAACCGTGGGCAAAGAGGCAAACATAACTTGAACAGGCAACAGCAGGGACTCACGAAAATGTTGTCTTCAAGCCTTCTTTGTGCCCCGAGCAAACTTCTTTGAATCGCTGCTTTGTTACACATTTTTCTCCTGTCACTAATTTATTGACAAATAAATTGTATGCTGATTGTCAAGATCGCTTTCAGAAAGCAGATATGCACATGACATTTAGAAAACATTTCGGACACTTCACAGTTTAAAACACCTCATGGCACACTGATGCTGATCTTCCACCTATGCACTGCAGGTGGTCTGATTCTGCCTTGATAAGCTATGGGTCAGAGGCAACACGGTGGCTTGAATCTGCTTAAGCCTAAAGTAATGGCATTATTGGTCACGTGTCTTCTGAAGCAAAAGGTTCATGGAATCACTGGTATCATGCATCTTCTTGACCAAAGGATTAATGGAATGATATCTTAGTAAGGGTTAATAGAATGGTATCTTAGTAAGGGTTAACAGAATGGTAACTTCGTCATGCATGTAGTTTTCTTGCAAATTCTGAAAAAAAAGATGCATGGACAGATGAAGAATTTTCATGAAAGCAGATGGTTCTAAATAGATACCTTAAGCAACATCACTGTTTTTTTTCCCTTTCTCTCTTTTTGTTGAGATTCTTTTCATAACAGAGACATATAATTCAAAACACTATCACATGCCATCATTAAGTTCTTCAATCATCTGACATACATCAGGTGCCAAATACCCATATCCATACCAGGCTCAAACACACCATCCTTTGACAATCACTAACTAACTAAATCAATGAAATCAGTAACAAAAAAATTTTCCACAATTTCACAATCACCATAAAAAAAATAAGTTTTTCTTTGACCATGGCTTCCTTTACCTATAACTTCTTTTACTGTTTTCAATCTGAGACTACCATACAGTACATTCATCCCTTTTGTCTTTTTTTTTTCCCTTCTACAAGAATAAACTACCCAAGGACTGACAGAATAACTTACATCATTCATTATGACCTGATACTCCACAAACGTATTTGTCAGAGCTTCAGTAGTCTATTTCAACATTTTCCTCCCATGGTACAGCATTTTAGAGTGAAATGAACAAAGCAAGTTTCTTAACAATTTGCGAGAAAATCTCCCGATTCCATACCTAGTTTTGATATACACATAAGGCTGAATAAAACAGCCTATCAAAAATGGATATAATGGTTGACTTTCTAATGCTTCACTACATATTTTTCCACTCATATAATATACTGGCAAGACTCCCCCCCCCCCAATATTTTAATGTCACGCACCATTCTTGAAGTGATCACAGCAGAGATAAGCAACAAAGGATTCAAATTATATCTGCGTATCTATTTACCTATCTACCTACCATCCAACCCCACCATTTACAGACTGAAAACACTTTGACTTCATTATCCCAAAGTTAAGAGGCTTCCTTAAAACATTCAAAATATTTCATCAAAATGATTTGGAAGCAAGCTTCTTGTTTCCTAGAAACTCAGTCACCTAAAGTACGGTTCTCTTTTGCACCCAGGTCAATTAAAACTATACTACATCATGATGTCATACAGCAAAAAAAAAAAAAAAAAAAAAATCTGAGGCACATACCTTAGTAATGTGCCATGGAAATGCACACTGCAAGGAGGGATTGTTAAAAGACAAAGCGACACAAATTAGAAAATGTAAAGAGCAATTAAATTTCCCCAACTGATCTTCCCACAAGAATACTCTTCTGCATTGTAAACAGTTTTTTCTCAACCTTTGTATAGAATTATCAAAAGATGCATCCATAATATGAAAAGTCTGGAAATTTATCGAAAGGCTTTACAAAATAAAGAAGACGTCTTACAGGTGTCATGAGCAATCAACAGGCAAAACATTTCTGAGAAATGAGCACATTTGTCAGGGCAGAATTGTACACTTCTATACAAAAAATACTGATAGAGTTAAAACTTGATCAAAGTCATGTTGATAAGAAAAGTAAAATGAAAAAAAATGGTGTAAAGATGAGCCACAGAAATGTTACCAATAACACCATACAAATGAAACAATAAAGGCACAATCTGTAAAACTAAAATCCTAACAACATCATATCATTCGAACATCAGAATGCTACAATGAACCAAAAATGGTGTAAAGATGAGCCACAGAAATGTTACCAATAACACCATACAAATGAAACAATAAAGACACAATCTGTAAACTAAAATCCTAACAACATAATATCATTCGAACACCAGAATGCTGCAATGAACCGTCATGATTCTCCATTGAAGAAAATACCAACTCTCCATCTTATGTATTTTAAGTAGAGTTAGCCTTTTGTGGAAACAACATACTTTCTATCTCATCTTCTCCTCCTCATCCTTTTCTTCCTGTTCCAAGAACATACCACTGGCGTCACTGGAAAAACCTGCATCTCATTAAAGCATTATTTTGTGAATGTTGAAGAAGAGAAAAAAAAAAGTAATGAAAAATTGCCGAAAAGCAGCACAACCAGCAAAAGTGCACTACAGAATGGGTCGCCACTAATCTGGTGCAAAAGTCAAACAAAAACAACACAGCAGCCTTTGAAATCCCAATCACTAGAACACAACAAATTCAAAAAGTCATTTCTGACTGAAATAATCTCAGTCAACATTAGTTGGAGGGACGACAACGTCAGCTCTGCCTGAGCAGAGGCAGGCACTGCTTAACACCTTGTACAACACGTTCTTCCCCCCACCCCACCCCCCCACCTCCTGTTGTTGTTACAGTTACTGGTACTGGCTCCAGCAATGTCTTTATCCAGATCAAGAAAAAAACAATTCTTAGAAACTGTCAGTTGACAATAAAAGACAAGTTCTGTCTCTCTAAATGTTTTAAATGTAATGGACGGTTCACTCCTTGGGAAAAATTTTCTAAAAGATAGGGACACACAAATCATGATTTTTTTTTCCTGTCATTTTGGGGAGGGGGAGGGGGCAGCTTTTAATTATTTTAATATTGCTCACTGCTATAACGACAAAGAAACTCTTTGTCTTATTAGCAGTGAACAAAATTAGAACAACTAATGGTTTCTACACTCTATAGTGAGCAAAAGACGAAAAAAAAAGAACGAATACATTTGCAAGAAGAAATTCTGAACTATCTGTAGTGTTAGCACGATGTGTGCCTCTGTGTGCTATTTTCCAACAACTCTTTGACTTCTATACTCTAACTGTTCCCCAACCACTTTCATCCCGTCTGGCTAATGTAAAGCACTTTGAAATCATTAGGTGGGATTTCTTCCTGAAGTTTTAAAACTCATTAAAGAAAACAACATCTGGGGGGGAAAAAATGAAATTGATAAGCCATTTTTCTCGTTAAGTTAAGAAGGAAATATGTTAACAAGCAGGCAAACCTCTTGCAGAGTCACTGGGGGTGGGTGATGGCAAGAGAGGGAGGGGCAGAGGGCATAAACTGTTGGTTTCCACCTTGACTTACATGTTTTGCCCACATCATGATGTCCCAAAAGGCACTTAACTCAGTGGTGATGCACTAGAAATTACACTCATCATCACATCGCAATCTGTAAAAAAAAAAAAAAAAAAAGGAAAAAAAAAGTTTCAAATTCAGAATCAAAAGCAAGATTTTGACTAAAAAAGTGAAATTTATATGCTGTCTAAAAAAAAGTGAAATTCATATGCTGTCAGTCTTTCTCCTCAAGTCAAGAAGGAAATATGTGTTTTTACTGTGGACAAAACTCTTGAAGTGCCACTGGGGAGGGAGAGGAGGAGGTGGCATAAAATGGTGGTGTCTATCTCAACTTACATGATGCCCAAAAAAGCACCCCTAACTGAACAAAGATGCACTTTGAATAGATTCATCATCAACTCCTGATTTCACCTTTAGCCACAGAGTTCAAAACAACAACAAATTTGTAAACAAAATGACCAAAGCATACAATCTCCATGTGATTTAAAAATTCATTGTATTTCCTTCTAATATATTGAAAGAAATGTTTCATGGCAGCTTCTTGCTGATTTCTGAATTGTTTAAAATATACAATGTCAATCATCTTTTTTTTCTTTAAATGTACAGGGTATATGTGCTTTCCTTTGATTGTTTCTCCCAAGGGCTCCCATGGTGAAAACGTGAAAATCTCTTGAATTCTAGGGCACCTTACCCCCAGTGTCAGAGCCTTCAACCACACAAACAACTTGGTGACTGCTCACTCTTGCATAGAAGTTCAGACAAGATGCCGTGATGCCAGTGATGTCTCCTAGCTTATCACAAACATTACCAGAGCTTTGTGGATTCCACTAACTTTGTTTTCTCTCCACACCACGCCCTCAGAATTTCTCTTCTCACTGAGCTTTTCTTTGATTTCTTTTGCAGTCTCTCACTTTCACATTTCCCAGATATCACAATACTCCCTTAAAGTGGGAACCCTGTTCTGCTATCCGTCAACAAAAGCATGAGGAAGAATTAGATGATCTTTTTTCCAGAGTATATTCAACTTCAGATTCTTCCCTTATCAAAAAATTTAAAATGTTATCACCTCTCAAAAAGAGAACTGCCTTCATTCCACCTTCTTGTTTGGGGAAAGAGTGGCCTGTGAAAAGACCACTAATTTTGGTCTGCTGAGAAGAACTTCATATACGTATATGGTCAAAATAATGGTCTGGTTGCTTCCCTTGGATTTAAGCTCACATGTGCATTAAAAAATAAAAAGTAATAAATACCTAAATAAATTCTGTGCCCTATCCACATTGACTTCAGCACAGCAGACAACCAAAACTGTACGCCAAATAGAACTGAGGCAGTTTTGTATTTTGAAAACCTATTCACTCACAAAAGCTGGTAAGTGTGCCTATAAAGAGCTTTAGCGTCTATTAACCATCAAAAAATAATCAGCTGCATGTCCATAAATGGAAAAATCAGAAAACTGTCCAAGACCTATTTACAAGATTTCCACATGGTCAGTCACACACAATAATAATAACGCATAATTATGGGGTTGTATGATCATATATATGAAACACATGAGAATACATGTGGTTGAATAATCATGCATAAAATAAGCAATAAAATTTGCTTGTAATGAACAATGCGTCCCATGGAACACAAAACTTTGCTGCTATGATGTCTTTGTCTTAGAGCATCAAAGCAGTTCCAATTTTATTAGCTTTTTCCAACTAAGACTCTTCTAGGCGTAAGACCTTTAATGCTGTTTAAACAATTTTGCTGTTGCACATCACAGGGATCATGATTTGCATGTGTGAGTGAGATCGTGTAGTTCCGTATGAAGGTATATGTGCAAGATGGGTATGTGTGAGCATGTGTGAGCATGTGTGTGTGTGTGTGTGTGTGTGTGTGTGTGTGTGTGTGTGTGTGTGTGCTTGTGCATGTGTAAGCATCATGCCAAAGTATATGCACATCACAAGTCGACACACATACATGACTGTGCCTATAACACTAAGCATCTGCTTGTTAGAATATGCATGGGCCTGTACACAGGGATGCGCAAGTATGCAGCTGCATAAAGTGTGAGCATGCCTGCAGCCTTACAAACACAAGAATGAAGTCACCCAAGTTCTTCCCATCTTCAGCCTTGTGGGAACCTACTCAGTGCTTTCCACATCTACTCAATGAATGTCATCTTTCCTAGATGTTTGCCATTTCTCCTCAATAAATGTCATCTTTCATAAATGTTTGCCATCTCTACTCAATAAATGTCATCTTTCCTAAATGTTGCCATCTCTATTCAATGTCATCTTTCCGAAATGTTTGCCACCTCTACTCAATAAAAGTCATCTTTCCTTAGTGTTTGCCATCTTTACTCAATAAATGTCATCTTTCCTTAGTGTTTGTGTCATTTCTACTCAATAAATGTCATCTTTCTTAAGTGTTTGTCATTTCTACTCAATAAATGTCATCTTTCTTCAGTGTTTACCATCTCTACTCAATAAACGTAATCTTTCCTTAGTGTGTACCATTCTACTCAATAAATGTCATCTTTCATACATGTTTGCCATTTCTACTCAATAAATGTCATCTTCATAAATGTTTGCCACCTCTACTTAAATAAATGTCATCTTTCATAAATGTTTGCCATACCTACTCATTGAATGTCATCTTTCCTTAGTGTTTGCCATCTCTACTCAATAAATGTCATCTTTCTTTAGTGTTCGTCATTTCTACTCAATAAATGTCATCTTTCCTCAGTGTTTACCATCTCTACTCAATAAATGTCATCTTTCTTCAGTGTTTGTCATCTCTACTCAATAAATGTCATCTTTCTTCAGTGTTTGCCATCTCTACTCAATAAATGTCATCTTTCTTCAGTGTTTACCATCTCTACTCAATAAATGTCATCTTTCTTCAGTGTTTACCATTCTACTCAATAAATGTCATCTTTCTTCAGTGTTTGCCATCTCTACTCAATAAATGTCATCTTTCTTCAGTGTTTACCATCTCTACTCAATAAATGTCATCTTTCTTCAGTGTTTACCATCTCTACTCAATAAATGTCATCTTTCCTTAGTGTTTACCATTCTACTCAATAAATGTCATCTTTCTTCAGTGTTTACCATCTCTACTCAATAAATGTCATCTTTCCTTTAGTGTTTACCATTCTACTCAATAAATGTCATCTTTCTTCAGTGTTTACCATCTCTACTCAATAAATGTTATTTCTGCTTGGTGTCTGTCATTATACTGGCTAAATGTAATCTCAATATTGGCACCGCTGTTCAATACATGTTGTCTCTGTTCAATGTTTGCAATTCTACTCAATAAATGTCTATTTCTGTTCAGTTGTAGCCTTCACACTGTGTAATAAATGTTGTTACTGCTCACTGTTCGCCTCCTCTGCTCAATAAATGTTTGTTTTTATTCTGTGTTTGCCATCTCTATGCAATTGTCATTTCTCCTCAATGTTAACCATATCTATTCAATAAATGTTATCTCTCTTCAGTGCTGGCCATCTACACTCTATGAATGTCATATCTGCTCATTATGTGACATCTCTACTCAGTGTGTGCTGTCTCTCCCCTGTGCAAGCTGTCCCTGCTCAGTGCATGCTGTCGCTCTTGTGTGTATGCTGCTCAGTGTGTGCTGTCTGCTCAGCATGTGCTGTTTCTGCTCAGTGTGTGCTGTCTCTGCTCAATGTGTGCTGTCTCTGCTCAGTGCTTGCTGTCTTTGCTCAACATGTGCTGTCGCCATTCAATTTATGCCGTCTTTGCTCAGTTTGTTTTCTTCTGCTCAGGATGTGCTCTACCTGCTCAGTGTATGCGGTCACTGCTCAGTACGCGCCATCTCTGCTCGGCATATGCTGTCGCTGCTCAGCATGAATTTCTCTGCTCAGTGTATGTTGTCTCTGCTCAGTGTATGCTGTCGCTGCTCGTAGTACATCATCTCGACTGCCTACTTGCCATCTGTGCTCAGTGTTTGCCATCCTCAGTCATGGTGGTAGGACGGTGGCCCCAGTCGTAGTAGGTGTAGACTGGCGCATATTCCAGATTGCCTCGGGTGTACTCACTGTCGTCCTCTTCCTTCACGTTCACGTCACCTTGCCAAACACACACTCAGTGTAGGATGGGGGTGCTGCAAAGCAAAATGTTGCAAAAACAAATTTTTTTTTAGTTGTTGATTGGGGGTGGAGTGGGTTGAGGAGGATGGTGTAGAGGTAAATTAACCTGTAACTTTTTTTTTTAATGAATTATGCCTTTCAAGGAATCATCGTGCATTACAAAGACAAATCAAAGAATTGCACATGTATTTTCATTTAAATATAGCTTGCATTCATCCCCCCTCCCCCCCCCCCCAAAAAAAAAAAAAAAAAAAAAAAAAAGAAATACTAAGTTTCAATGGTAGATCTTTACAGGATGGAAATCTGCATGTAAGGTGTATCAAGTATCACAGGAAATCAATTATTGTGTATCTAGTACTAAGGCAAAAATATTCCAGATAAACAAATCTTAAAAGGGAGAGTGATTCTTTCATGGGAGGTAAATCTAGAATAGACAAATACAATAATGTTCTGGAAAAACAAGTGTTTACTAGGAAAGTATCTTATTTGTAAGCGCTTAGGGCTTATGAAGTACGATTAAGTGCCATAAATAATCATTATCTATTATAATTAAGAATAGAAAATACAGTGGGTTTTTTCATGTACGCAGACTGATACTCCTGCAGACACTCCCTGTATAGACAGGCATAAAGTAATCCCATCTACCCAACAGAGTAGAGCTTTGTGTGTATGACTGTTTTTCATCCCGCCATTAAGGCAGCCATACTCCAACTTATGTGCCAATGAACTGACTGAGGGACAGCGAAGGAGTTGTGAGACTCAACTTATAACAACTCTCAATGATTTTTTAATAACTGTCTTAACAACAGACAGCAAATAGATGCAATTTTATTAGACTTTTCTAAAGCCTTTGATAAGGTTGACCATGAGGGTTTGCTGCTTAAATTAGAACACACTGGCATTGGCGGTTCTTTGCTAAAATGGTCTAGATCATTCCTCGTTGGGAGAACGCAGAAAGTTGTTGTGGAAGGGTCGTCATCCCATTGTAAACCAGTCTTGTCAGGTGTACCACAGGGAACTGTTCTGGGGCCCTTGCTTTCTTAATTTATATAAAATGATATAAGTAGAAATCTCTCTCCTGGAACTACTATAAGACTTTTTGCAGATGACAGCTTAGTATATAGAACAATCAGAAGCAAGAATGATACATGCATTCTACAAGAAGATCTAAACGGTTTACAAGAGTGGGAAAGAACTTGGAAAATGGAATTTCATCCCCAGAAGTGCCAAGTGTTGCTTATATGTAATAACACTCACCACTAGATCAGAATATTCTATTCACAATACTATTCTTAAAGAAACCAATGCTGCAAATATCTAGGCGTGATTATAGATATCGTCTCAGATGAAAGAACATTACATTTTAGTATATAAGAAAGCAAAAAATATCTTAGCTTTCTTGTACAGGAATATATCGACTGCCCCAAAAAGGTTAAAGACGACTGTTACAAAACACTGGTTAGACCAGTACTGGAATATAGTTGCTCAGTCTGGGATCCTTACCATCGAAAGGACATTGATAACCTTGAAAAGAGGGAACCATATCAGAGAGAAGGGGAATAATAGGAAGAACATGAGGAAATTAGAATAGAAACCCTTAGAAGAGAGAAGAGCTTTTTTATCAAACTTAATATCTTCTTCAAGGCAGAGCTAAAACTAGTTGATATATCCCAATGGAACTACTAGTGCTGAATAAAAGTAGCACCAGGAATGGCAGTCAATCTTATGCCATACCTGCATCAAACATTGACAGCCATCTACTTTCTTTTTATCCTAGTTCTGTGCGACTGTGGAACTCACTGCTGGGTGCCATCAGGATTGCCACAAATGCAGTCTCATTCAAGAATCAAATTGATACGACAGTCTTGAGATCTGCATATTGACTGATTTTTGTATTCTAACCTGCCCAGATATTTTATCGTTACCTGGGCCTGAATCTGGCCACTGCTTTTAACTTCTTTTTAACATGCGCGCTGGTGAACTACTCATTTTTTGAGTGAACTAGTTTTTTTTAGGTAGAAGAAGAAGAAGAAGAACTCTGGGGAAGGAAAATCTAGTATAATCAAAACATTCCATAAGACAAGTCTTTAACCGTAAGGAGTCACAAAGACAAAAATGTTCCAGGAAAAAAAGACTTTGAGGGCATGAAGTGACAAAGACAAAAATTATTGCCCAAAAACAGGCCTTTACAGGATGGGAAAGTTATTGGAAGGCAAACATCATAAAGACAAAGAAAAATGTCAGAAAAATGTGTCTGTGAAAGGAGGGAGTCTTTGTTTGGGAGGAAAAATCTTCCACAAAGACAAGAAAAAAAGGAAGGAATCTCCTCTACTCTGGCGGTATTTTGTGGAAGACTTCACTGTAATTCCATTCAAAATAAAACAGACAAAAAAAAAAAATTTACAATCATTTCTTTATCTTTTCATTTACTTGCATGCCTTCAGTTATCCGTATACTTGATTTGTGTCGGTGCTGTACATCTAAACTTGCATACAAAGCAAACAACAACAAAAAAAAAAAAAAATTCAAACAGACTCTACAAAGACCTATTTGTCCATCCTTTTTTCATGTCCCTATGCCAGAACACTAAGGTCAGCCATTGCTGAAATTTATGACTGAGTGGGTATTTTTATCCCACGATAAAGACAGACACATTCTGCCTTCAGGGATTATGTCAAACAGGACACAAGTGTGCATATGTTGTGTGTGTGTGTGTGTGTGTGTGTGTGTGTGAGTGAGTGTGTGTGTGCATGCTTGTGTCTGTGTGAGTCTCTGTGTGTGTCTGCATTCTTGAATTTAATGCCTGTGTTCTTCAATT